>BOPN01008533.1:5000-7500 GCA_017312705.2 Penaeus japonicus | reverse complement strand
TTACTCTAATGATTGGATATTCGTCTCTTCATATTTCATTCACCCCTTTTACCATATAGTAACTAGACTCCCATATTTTGTATTCGAATGAGTGAACAAATTTATAATATATATGACAAAGAAATGCTATGTACGTACTTCCATCTTCTCTGAAACTGATACTTATTTCATAATGCAATAAGTTCTTCCCTGAAACTTCTAAGACTCGCTTACCTTACAGGCGGACTATCGTAGAAAATGTATAGAGAAAAGCGGATATATGTGTAATTCTCCTCTCGTGAATATCTTAAGTATTTTTCCGGAATAACGACTAATAGAAATATAGGGAGAGGGGATACCTTAAGGGCGACCTGGTATCACTGCCATTTTACTTATTCATTCTCATTAGTCAATTTAATCTCGTATGTATAGTGACATTGATCAGTGTGACATGTTCTTAATATCAGAATAGTTTTCGTCAATTAATGAGCAGTAGCTTTTAGAGGCCTCTAGTGTTTTTGAGTCATATATAATTTCATTTAACTCTCAGGTCGCACTTTGAGTAGGATAACTAGAGGAAATTTCTCTTTATGTATATTTCTATTATTGGAAGACGTGTCCTTGTTATTGGCTCAATCTGGGTTTTGCCAAAC
Organism: Penaeus japonicus; assembly: GCA_017312705.2. Classification (NCBI taxonomy): domain Eukaryota; kingdom Metazoa; phylum Arthropoda; class Malacostraca; order Decapoda; family Penaeidae; genus Penaeus; species Penaeus japonicus. The sequence goes on along the minus strand of BOPN01008533.1, from coordinate 6,868 downwards.
CAGTAGATCAATTTATCTAAACTATATTGCTTTCGGTTCGTCACTTCTTTGAAATTTATGTATTTAAATTGAAATAACTCTTTGATATTCGGTTATCAAATTCTACTGCATGATTTTTAAATTTGCATCCTATTGGACATCATCATATTGCAGTTATATTGCAATAGATATACGTGATTAACATGATCATCAGTGCTCTCCCTCTCAATATGATTTTACAAATATATATTCCTACTTGCTGGTTGTCCGCAAATCGGGCCAAGAGATTTCCCTCGAGACTGTCGCAGCTTTTCCACGAAGTCCACTTCTCATTAATTCTTTCGCATCCAATTCACAGAATTGAACTGGCACGTTTTGTGGAATAGAGAGGAAAAGGGGAAAATACATGTGGTGCTGATGAAATACGAAATGCCGAATTATGAGTATTTGCTCCAAAGTAAAAGCATAGTTGGAAATGTTAATCCTTAGGGATAAATGCACAGGTTATGAAAACGTGAGCATAGGCAATACCCTGAATAACTCTTTTACCTTGCGAGACCTGTTGCCTCGCAGTTTCCGTGTTGGACAGCGAGAGAGGATCACATAAAGATTCTCATGAGAAAGAGGGATTTCCCAGTGAGAGCTAAGGCGTCAGATAAAAGTGCGATAGGTATTACACAAAAGCCTAGATAACAGACGTATTTTTTGGATTCAATTTTTTATCTCAGTATTTCGCTTATCCTTCTGCTTCATTTTCCTTTATTTCTGTTGTTTATCATGTTTGTATCTTAGTGTGTCTGTATTATTTGCGTGTATGTGTGCGTGCGTGTGAAATAAAAGTCGAAAAGATCTGAGGGACGGAGAGTGAGCCTCCGATGTTGTAAGGTCCTGGAACCTTCCTGATAACGCCTTCCAATAACCTGGAAATTTCCACGCTGAGACAACCCTTAAGTGCCAAGGGAAAACGAGCAGAAGCGGCCTTGGGGTGAAGGGAAAGGGGGCGTTAGAGGTTCTAGGGGCCTTTGTACTAGCAATGAGATGGAAGGCGGGGGAGAAAATATGCTAGAGAGGGAGAGAGAGAGAGGCTGAGGTAGGGAGGGAGGAAGCGGAATGATAAGGGAGGAAAGGGAGAGATAATAAGAGAGGGGGCGAAGCAAGAGAATTAAGTAAAGGAAAGTTCTGGTGTTACATAAGACATGTTGTAACAATTTGCTTACAGTGAAGTTAATGATAATGATAGCAAAAATAATAATCATCATGATAATAACAGTAAAATATATTGAAATTATAACCTTAGTGATAAAAGGGAATAATAAAGATAACAGTAAAGGATGACAATAATGAACATTAATTGTAGATATTAGCATTGTTTTATTTCTTGCTTACATCATCATTGTCTTTAGAGAAAGAGACAGAGAGAGAGAGAGTAGGCATAAAAGGCGACAAAGAGAGAGAGAAGAAGAAGAAAAGAAGAGGAAAAAGAAGGAGAATAGAGGGAGAGGAGAAGTAGGAAGAAGGCGAAAGTTCTTACGAAAATAGATGTAGAGGAGAAGGAAGCATTATGATGACCACAGAGATTCCTTAAAACTCGATCAAATAAAATAAATCACAGGGAGTAATTGAGTCACCATTCTATTCTTTATTTCCTCTGAACTGCAACATCTCCCCTTTATTGCAAATGAATCACATGGCCTTTAACGCATGACGCGCTGAATAGAAATTCATTATTTCTTTATCTGAAATCCAAAGAAAAGGATAAAGATAACGATGATGTTGATAATGATGATAACAGCAACAGCAACATTAATAATAATGATAATGATGATGATGACAATATTGAGGATAATGATAGTCATAATGGTAACGACGATGATTATAAGAACAACATA
>BOPN01008532.1:15000-20000 GCA_017312705.2 Penaeus japonicus | reverse complement strand
ACAACAACAACCCAACCAAACAAAAAACAAAAACAAAGCAACAACAACAACCACAACAACCCAACCAACCAAACAAAAACACAAGTAAAAACAGATGCAAGTCGCACCTAATAACAAGAAGATTCTACATGTCTTATGAGGAGATCGGGGCTTCCTTAAGACATAGACGAGATCCTGGAGATAGCGTGCCTTGCATTAGAGATATTCCTTGGTGGAAGGAGAGGGAAAGAAGGAGAGGAGGAGAGAAGGAGAGATGGGAAAGGAGGGGAGATGGGAGAGGAGGAGAGGAGGAGAGATGGGAAAGAAGGAGAGGAGGAGAGAAGGAGAGAGATGGGAAAGGAGGAGAGGAGGAGAGAAGGAGAGATGGGAAAGGAGGAGAGAGGGAGAGATGGGAAAGGAGGAGAGAGGGAGAGAAAGAGAGAATGTGATATAGAGAGGTGAGATAAAGAGAAGGAAGTGAATGAGAAAAGGAAAAGAAGGAGAGAAAGAAGGAAAGGAAGAGAAGGAAAAAAAAGAGAAAAAAATAAAAGGAATAGAAGGAAGAAAGGGGAGGAAGGAAAGAGGTACAGAAACGAAGGGGAGAAGGATAGAAGCAGAGAAGAGAATTAGAAAAGGATTTGAAAGAAGGAGAAGAGGGAAGGTATAGAAGGGAAGGATGAAAGGAAGGAAAGAGAGAATGGGAGATAATGAAGGAAGGAGGGAAGGCGGGAATGACAGAATGAAGGATATAGGGAAGGAGAGAAGGGGAGAAGGAGCGATGATAAAGGAAGGAAGGAAGGAGGAAGGAAAGGAGGGAAGGACAGATATAAAGGAATGAAAGAGAGAAAACGATGAAAGTGAGAAGGGAAAAACGGGAAGAGAGGAAGGAAAACAGGAATAACGTGAAAGAAAAAATAAAAAGAAATAAAACTGAAAAACCAATGGAATAACAGAATGAAATAATTAGGATGAAATGAAGAAAATATGATAAATCATAAGCAAAAAGGGTAAGAAAGGCAAAATACAATAACACAGAAACGGGCATACGGTGAAAGGGATAAATGTGATGTTGAGATGAGAAGGGTGAGAAACAAGAATAATGATGACAATGATGATGACAATAATCATAGTGATATTGTTACTAATGATAGTGATGTTATGATGATGATGATGATAATGATGATAATTTCGATAACACCAATAATGGTAATGATAATGATAATCATGAGAATCTTGATAATCATGATGATGATAATACTGATGATAATAATGATAATGATAACGATGATAATGATAACCATAATAATCGTGATGATAATGATAATGATGAAGATATCAACATTGGTGATATTGAGGATAAAAATGATAATGATAATGACAATGATAATGATAATGATGATGATATCAACATTGGTGATAATGAGGAAAAAAATGATAATGATAATGATGATAATAATTATACCAATTATGATGTTAATGATAATGAATATAATGATGATAGTATTGATTATTATAATGATAGTTATGAAGATAATAACAATATTACTACTAAAGATAATGAAAAAATAACAATTTTGATAATGATATAAGTAAGAAAGAGAATAAAATATCAACATACAGTAACTTATTATTATCATTATTATTATTATTCTTTTTCTTCTAGTTCTTCTTCTTATTTTTCTGTTTCTTCTAGTTTTTCTTCATCTATTACTTCTTCTTCGTCCTCTTCTTCTACACGATGAGGTAGGGTTATGAGGATCGGGGGGAGGGGGAAGGGGGAGGGGAGTGTGAGGAGATGTGGACAGTAAAAAAAAAAAAAAAAAAAAAAAAAAGAGAAAAAAATCCAAGGGACACGAGAAATACAAAGAAGGAACGTGTATGAAATGTGGCCAGAAAGGGGTAAAAAGAAACGTTGGATAATGAAAGAGGGGAAGGGGAAAGGGAGAATAAAGCAAATGGGGGAAGAGAGAAAAGAAAAAGAGAGGAGAAATGAGGACAGGGGGAGAAATAAAGGGGGTAGCAAGGAGGAAGAATGCAATAATAGAGAGGAAGGGGGCACGTACAATACGAATGATAGAGGGAGAGAATGAAAGAAAGAGAGAGAGGAGAAGGGGGGGAAGGGGAGAGAGAAAGAGAGAGAGAGAGAGAGAGAGAGAGAGAGAGAGAGAGAGAGAGAGAGAGAGAGAGAGAGAGAGAGAGAGAGAGAGGCAGAGAAGCAGACATACATACAGACAAACAGAGAAAAGGGAATAAAAAGAAAGAAAGAAAGAAAGACAGATTATCAAGTAAAGGTTCAAAATGAAAGAGAAGAAACCAAAGAGAGCGAAAGAAAAGAGAAAGGGAGAGTCTGGAGTGGAAAGCGGGGAAGCGAAGACATAATGGAGAGACAGAGCACGAGATAAAGAAGAAGAAGGGAACATCAGAAGAGATCTGTCAAACACACCAAGAGGGGGACAAGAGGGAGGAAATTGGAATAAGAGGGAGAGGGAGAGGAATAAAAGAAGTAGAAAGGGGTCAAGCTAGATAATGAAAGGGTGTGGCGTATGAGAGGAGGGAGAGGAAGGGAAGAACCAGGGGATGTAGACACAGGGGAGAGAGAGAGAAAAGGGGGGAGGGGGAGAGAGATGGAGTGAGGGAATGAAGGAAGAAACGAGGGAGGGAGGGAAGGAAGGAGGGAGGGAAGGAAGGAGGGAAGGAGAGAGGAGAGAAGGAGGAAGGAAGGGAGAGAGAGAGAGAGAGAGAGAGAGAGAGAGAGAGAGAGAGAGAGAGAGAGAGAGAGAGATGTGGATGAAATGCAACATTATTAAATTTCAAGTGAGCAAATAGCAATGGGCATGTGCGTGCGTGTGTGTGCGTGTATGCGTGGCAATGTGCTTACACTCTCTCCTTATCACTATCAAAACTACATCATAAGACGAAACATATACATTTGAAAATTTGAACTGGTAAACTGTTCGTTAGTTTGAATGGGCAGAGACGGTGGAAGTGAAATGCTGGTTTTTTTTTTTTTTTTTTTTTTTTTTTTTGTTGAAAAGGAGATGAAGGAAATGATAATGGCGATGATATTCATTATTATTTTTTTTATATCAGTAGTAAACCTATTTTCAATTTCATAATGTCATTGTCTAAATCAAATTCATAATGATGATGATAATGATATGGATAAAGATATTAATAGGGATGATTGCAATAATGATAAAAAGAAGAACGATTCTACAATCATATTGCTAATCATCATAATTATGATGATGATAACCAATAGCAATAATCATAGTAATAGTGATAGCAATAACAATATAATTATCCTTATCATTAGTAGCACGTATAATATCATTATTATTCTTTTTGATATCAATATCATTCTCGTTATCATTATCATCATCATCATCATTATAAAAAATCAAGGAACCCATTCATAAAATTCCATCCACTCAGTACTCAATATGGTGAATAACCACCATCACATTAATCCCATTCGTAAAGGAGAAGACACAACGAAGCAAAATAAAAACAAGCAAACAAACAAAACAACGAAAAAGACAAACACCCCCATCGACCTTCCCTCATTTGCATATATGATAGAACTGATGATGTTTACTGAAGGTCACAGGCATCATGAAGATTGGCATTCCCATAATTGGAAATGAAAATAACAGGAGGTATTATTTTCCAGTGGACTAAATTCGTCAGGTGTTGTGGATTTTGACGTTAGGGCAAGACTTTATCAGGTAGGGTGTAGTTATACTGTTATCACTATAATTTGATATAAAAAGGTTACTTGGTTTGAATATGTTAAACAGGTGAAAGGGAGAAATAGTCTGAGATTCATCACCATCATAATTATAATTCTTGTTATTATTAGCATCGTTATTATCATCATTTTTATTATCAGTCTTTCATTTAAAATGCTGATGCTAATGATGATGAAAATGATAATGATGATAATGATGATAGTAATACTGATAACAATAATCATGATAATGATAAGAATGATCATTACAATAACAATATCACCAAAGACAAACATAACAATAGCACAATAACAAAAAACAACAACACCGAAAATAATACTATCAACCGTACAGACGATGATAACAATAACACACACACACACACACACACACACACACACACACACACACACACACACACACACACACACACACACACAAACAAACAAACAAACAAGCACAACCAGTCAACCTATCATCACCTCCTAAGGCATTTCGAGCTAAAAACAGACCAAGAACACGGACGAACCAGCATCTGATATCGTGATGTGCGTGATAGACACTATGATCTTATCCTTAATCACACTGCAATGAATAATCAGCTTTTGTAGCGTCATCTTTTATCTTTTATTATTTTTTCTAAAGATTTCTTTTTGGTGTAAAGGCTAAAGCGGAATTATCAAAATACTGAGGCGGCGTGACAAACGTCTAATGTTTATTGAGGGACGTAAGAGCATTTTCAGTGTGTGAGTGAGACCGCTTTTGCGACTGTGATAAGCTGTTTCTCTTTCTCTCTCACTCTCTCTCTCTCTCTCTCTCTCTCTCTCTCTCTCTCTCTCTCTCTCTCTCTCTCTCTCTCTCTCTCTCTCTCTCTCTCTCTCTCCCTCTCTCTCCTCTCTCTCTCTCTCTCTCTCTCTCTCTCTCTCTCTCTCTCTCTCTCTCTCTCTCTCTCTCTCTCTCTCTCTCTCTCTCTCTCTCTCTCTCTCCTGCTTCGGATACAAAGAAACGCAGAAACAGGCTGCATAGATTATCAAATATGGCCAGTACATTTTGCATCAATCACATAACTGTATTTAGTGATAAAGCATATAAGACTATAATCCCCTTCTGCGGAGACTATGAAAGCCCGAGAATCGTTTTTCTTGAGATGTGAGTAAAGATCATATGTGATACAACATCCGGTTGAAATACAAATACTTTTCTTGACATTCCGATTCATTCTTTATTTACGGAGCATAATTGCATTTCGATAACGTATATGTACGTCACAGATTCATTGACGTGGTTATG
>BOPN01008531.1:25000-27500 GCA_017312705.2 Penaeus japonicus | reverse complement strand
GGATGCGAATGGTAATGACACTGTTGCAACGAGGCTCAACACATGCATCCTATTATTATTTATTTACTGATCTATCATTGCCTCAGTTTTGATTGACTGATTGATGGATTTGATTTGATCTTTTGTTAAAGGTTTGTTGATTTTGTGAACACGATTACGTATAAAAGTTACTGATGGATTTGATGAAAATTTAGGGGTGGGTTGGCCATGGCGTGTGTTCCAATTAATCAGGTGTTGGTAGCGAATCGTATGTGTCTGTGTGGGGGGGGGGGTGTTGCTTCAGAATAAATTCAGAGTAGATTTAAGACGAAGAGTCATAATTTTTAGGATAGATCAGAGTTTGAAGGTGGAAAATAAGAAGTATTATTATCATCATCACCTTCATCATCATCATAATCATTACAATTGTTATTATTATTATTAACATTATCATCATGATTATCATTACTCTTACAATCATCATCATATCATCATTATCATTACTATCATCCTTATTAGCATGATCAACATCATCATCATTACCATCAACACAACTATTATCATTACCATTATTATGTTGTGTTATCAACCATGAGCATCAACAAGAACCGATTGGAAATATTTAAAGTGGGCTCAGATTTCCAGCCAACTTGCACCAAGATCTGTAGAATCATAGAAATATAAAGATAAAAAAAAAAGTCTATGATAGATTTTGTCCCTTGATAATAGAATAGAAGGCGATTAAAATAGGCTCTTAAAAATGGATGCGAATTAATAGGTTATACTCTAGCGCGGAACACCCAGTTGGCTTAAGGCTTCTCCTCCCTCCTCTCATCCCCTCTCATCACAGAGAGAGAGAGAGAGAGAGAGAGAGAGAGAGAGAGAGAGAGACAGAGACAGAGAGAGAGACAGAGACAGAGACAGAGACAGAGAGAGAGGCAGAGACAGAGACAGAGAGAGAGAGAGAGAGAAATAGAAAGAGAGGGAAGAGATCATATTCCAAAACGATTTACAGAAAAACACATCAAAATCATTTACTGCCGTATTTACAGTCACCACCACACACACTCTTCATAGAGACGCGTCCATACACCTGTTTTATAATTTTGGATCATCACATCATCACATTTTAGACAAGTTAAGACATGCTTTACTATATCATCTAGAAGCGAAGTATAACCGCCTCTAACTTAGATATACGATGTACTTGGAACATATTATTTATGAGCATATTTACGCCTGGTATGCTAATAAGGCGACACGGTAATTAGCATACCTACTGCCATTACAGTGTGTTTTTAAGAAATGCTTTATCATCATATCTGAGAATTTATGGTATCACTGTAGTAATATCTTGATGATAATGATATGATTACTATTACTGTTAATACTGATGATGGTAGCAATTATAATATTGATAATGATAATGATAATGATAATGATGATAGTAATGATTATAATCTATGATGAAAAAACAATGATGATGATTATAATGATAATGATAATAGTAATGATAATAATGATGATAATAATTGTAATGATCATAAGGATAATCATGATAATGATTATAATAGGAATAATAACAGTAATAATAATTATAATATCAATGATGATGATATTAATAACAATACTAATGATAACGATGATAATGAAAATAATATTGATACTAATATCAATACTACAACTAATAATAATGATAAAAAAAACAATAATGATAATTCTGATAATAGTAATAATAACATGATGATGATATTAATGAGGATAAGGATACTGATGAGGATAATGATAATGACTGATAATGATATCAATCAAAATAATGATAATGATACAATTAATGATGATGATACTGGTAGCACTATTACTACTTCGATAATAATAATAATAATGCTGAAAAATAATATTTGTAAAAATAAGGACAATAATGATAACAATGATGATGACAACAACAACAACAACAGAAACAAAAATATTCCAAATAACCAAAGAAGAATAAAAGGAAGACAAAAATAAGAGAAAAGAAAAAAAAAAAAAAAACTGGACAGTGGCAATGTAACAACACCTACGTTTTAACAAAGACTCTGTTACAGTTAAGAAACGTAACGGTGTAATCTTGATGTGATATATATTTTTTTTTTTTTTTTTTTTTTTTTTTTTTTTTTTTTTTTTTTTTTTTTTTTTTTTTGCTTCAGTTAAGTTGTTTGTCCGCAGAGTGTGTCTTACCATTTTACTAAAAGATTTCTGGATTTTTCTTTTTTTTTCTTCTTTTTTTTCTTCTTTTTTTTCTTTTAAAAATCGTAGTTCTGATAATGGTTATCTCTCTTTTATTTTAATGTTTTACCTTCATTTGTCTCTTCCCCAGTGTGTCTGTGTCTCTATTTCTCTCTCTCTCTCCTTCTCTTTCTCTCTCTCTTCCATCTCTCTCTCTCTCTCTTCCATCTCTCTCTCTCTCTTTCCTCCTTTCTTTCTTTCTGTCTCGAGATCTCAGCCTTGCTCTCTTATCTCTCTCTCTCTCTTTGTCATA
>BOPN01008531.1:12500-20000 GCA_017312705.2 Penaeus japonicus | reverse complement strand
CTGCAATGCACTTCCAGGCAACTGTTTCAATAACCGTTAAATAACATTTAAAGTGAGACCTTCAAAACACAAAGACACAGACACACACGAACACACACACATACACACACACACACACACACACACAGAGAGAGAGAGAGAGAGAGAGAGAGAGAGAGAGAGAGAGAGAGAGAGAGAGAGAGAGAGAGAGAGAGAGAGAGAGAGAGAGAGAGAGAGAGAGAGAGAGAGAGAGAGAGAGAGAGAGAGCGAGAGAGAGAGAGAGAGAGAGAGAGAGAGAGAGAGAGAGAGACTGAGAGAGAGAGAGAGACAGAGACAGAGACAGAGACAGAGACAGAGACAGAGACAGAGACAGAGACAGAGAAAGAGACAGAGACAGAGAGAAAGAAAGAGAAAGAGAGAAAGAAAAAAAAATAACATTAATAATGATAGTAATAACAAAACAACAACACCAAATCAGTCATACAGAAGTATCCCCTCCCCCCTACCCCTCTACCCCTCCCTCAGAAAAGAAGGGGGAAAAAAGAGACAGCCCTTTCACTTCGTCTGTCACCATTATCCACACAAGCACTTTCTTGTGAAAGGAGAGAGAGAATTCATAATCGGTGAATTTATTATTTATAATCAGAATTTATTATTCAATAATTGCAAGAATTCATAATTACTGAATTTGGAATTAAAAATGAAGTGATAAGCATTTTGTTGGGTAGTAGATACTTTTTTTTATAAAGGTATAATCTTATGTGAATAGCACGTTGTTGTGTTGCAGAATTGTTGCATGTATTGCAACATTTCATCATACTGATGGTAGTATATGATGATAACAATGGTAATGATAATGATATGATAGTAATAATAGTGATGATAATAATGATACTGATTCTGATAATAAGGATAATGATGAGAAATAAAGATAAAAAATAAATCAATGAACAATAGACAAGAAGAAATAAGAAGAAAACAAAACTGAAAAATAAATATAAAAATAAGCAAACAGAATAATGCAGAAATAAACAGAAAGAAAAAAGAGGAAAAAAGAAAGAGGGAGAAAGGAAGCGAGAGAATGAGGAAGAGAGAGAGAGAGAGAGAGAGAGAGAGAGAGAGAGAGAGAGAGAGAGAGAGAGAGAGAGAGAGAGAGAGAGAGAGAGAGAGAGAGAGAGAGAGAGAGAGAGAGAGAGAGAGAGAGAGAGAGAGAGAGAGAGAGAGAGAGAGAGAGAGAGAGAGAGAGAGAGAGAGAGAGAGAGAGAGAATAGATAGATAGATAGATAGAGAGAGAATAGATAGATAGATAGAGAGAGAGAGAATAGATAGATAAAGAGAGAGATGGGGGGGGGGGGGCAAAGAGAAAGAGAGACAGAGAAACCTCACCTCTCCACCTCCGTTGCAAATGAAGAAAGAAATTTGGCTGCGTCACACTGTCACTATTTGCTCAGTCAAGTTGCAAAGTTTGGTGACATACCTTGCAGGAGGCCTTCGGTTTGTGTGTGAGAGAGAGAAAGCAATGTCTGTCTCCTAATGTCTCGTCCTCATTGTGTCTGTGAATGTCTGTATCTATGTGAGTGTGTTTGTGTGTGTGTGTGTTCGTCTTTCTTTGTGTTTGACTCCTGAGAGGATTTTGTCCTTGGATTTCTGTGTGATTGTGTGTTTGTGTTTGTCTGATAGGTGTGACTCTCTGTCTGTCTGTCTGTCTGTCTGTCTGTGTGTCTGTCTCTCTCTCTCTCGCTCTCTCTCTCTCTCTATCTATCTATCTCTCTGTATATATATATATATATATATATATATATATATATATATATATATATATATTTACACACATATACTGGGCTGCCTGTCTGTGTATCTATATGTCTCTATGTTTGTATGTATGTCTGTCTGTGTCTGCGTCTGTCTATATCTGTGTCTCTCTCTCTCTCTCTCTCTCTCTCTCTCTCTCTCTCTCTCTCTCTCTCTCTCTCTCTCTCTCTCTCTCTCTCTCTCTCTCTCTCTCTCTCTCTCTCTCGAGAAGGAATCAATCAGAGAAAGAGACAGAGATAGAGAGAAAATCAAAAAAGAAAAGAACGAATCATCCAAACACGACGGCCACACCGCCCCCCACTAACCCCCTAACCCCCACTAAAAAAAAACACACACACACAGAAGAATCTAAAAATAAAATATACCGTGTCTCCAAAGATGACGCGGCGCAGCATCTCACAGTCGGCGCCCCTCCTTCGTCAAAGGATCCCGAAGGAGCACGAAGGCAGACGAGAGCAATTGCTAAATGCAGAGAAAAGGGTTTGTGACCGACCCGGGCCGCCGTGGTCAATGGCCGCCGTTTGAAGAGGGTTCCGGGACGTCGAAATGGTAGTTATTACGGAGTGTCGTGTGACGCTCCTTAGAATGGCGTGTTGATGTACTTGTGCGACAGATATATGTGTCTGTGTGTGTTTGTATATATATATATATATATATATATATATATATATATATATATATATATATATATATGTATATATATATATATATATATATATATATATATATATATATATATATATAAACACACACACACACACACACACACACACACACACACACACACACACACACACACACACACACACACACACACACACACACACACACACACACACACACACACATATATATATATATATATATATATATATATATATATATATATATATATATATATATATATATATGCACGTGTGTGTTTGTAAGTGATTATTAAGCTCTTATTATTGGCTTTCGATCGTGGATATGGATATGCATGAAACAATAAATTTTGCACAAGACATGAAGTAATCTTGCGAAATATATCAATATTTATGATACTGATTAGTCTTCGATATGATTTATCTATAACATTGCCTGCATAAACACCCTCAACACACATGTCGAAACACAATACAATCAAGACAGAAAGATTATGTGTCTATATCAAAGCATGATTGTGATTTCTTTTTCAGATTCATCTTCTATTAAGTTAACATGATAAGAACTTGTCTTGCAATACTATGCATGGATTTAAATGTTGTCATAAAACACGTGTTTCACATAAACAAAAAGAACAATAAACAAGCATTCTATTTGTGTCTTATGACAATCATTTCGCACTGAAATTATCTTGCAATTGTGCAATGAGTTGAAATTTCTTATCGATGATTTCCTTGCATACCCTGCAATGATATGTCCTTACATGCGGGTGAATTCTAATTTTCAATATTGTAAGAAAGAAAAAAAAAATAACGTGAAAAAAGAAAAAGAAAAACATATAATAAAGACAAATTCAGGAGAGTAATGATATCTAATTCAACATTCTAAACCCCTTTTGACTTTTCAAATATTTCCTTATATATCTATTTTAGATATCACATATCTTATCAATATCAGTTTCGTTATCTTATCAATCAATGTCAGGCATCGTATTAAAAAATATGCATCACTCTTCAGCCTATTCATTCTACTTTCTATTTTTCTTTAAGAAACACATCCATACATTGTTTTCATTTTGTAAAAAGTTCATTTGTCAAAACCAAAGATTTCGGGAAAAAATATTAGTGCTTGCCATGGAAAAACCTCTCTCTCTCTCTCTCTCTCTCTCTCTCTCTCTCTCTCTCTCTCTCTCTCTCTCTCTCTCTCTCTCTCTCTCTCTCTCTCTCTCTCTCTCTCTCTCTCTCTCTCTCTCTCTCTCTCTCTCTCTCTCTCTCTCTCTCTCTCTCTCTCTCTTTCTCTCTCGATTCGTATCTCCAGCCTTGATTGAGAAGATTACTCGTTGCGTCTTCGTTGCAAGGAAGAAAAAACATGGAAAACGTGATTCTAGTTAGACACGAATCTGGCCGGTAGCAGTCATGCCCCCCCCCCCCTTCACTCCCCTTCCTCCTCCTCTCCCCTCTTGCACTATTCTTGCCTCTTCCACTTCTGTTTCTCTTCATCTCCCTTCCCCCCTGCTATTTACTCTTTATCCTCCTCTCTTGTTCCCTTCCTCTTTATTTCTCTTCCTTCTCTCTTTTCCTCATCTTCTCCTCTTTCCACTTCCACTCCTCTCTCTCCTTCCTCTCCCCTCACCCCTCCTCCCTCCTCCCCCCCTCCTCTCCCCTTCCCTTTCCGCTCTCCCTCATTTTCTCGTTTTCATTTTTCCCTCCTTCCCTCCTTCCCTCCTTCCATCCTCCTCCTCTCCACCTTCTCTCCTTCTCTTTCCTTCAATTTCTTACTTCTTCTACCCCAAACGCTTCCCCCCAGGCTATCCCCCCTCCCTTCCTCTCTCCTCCTTTCCCGTCCTCCTCTCTCCCTCCCTTCCTCTCTCCTCCTTTCCCATCCTCCTCCCTCTCCCTCCCTCCCTCCTCTCTCCTCCTTTCCCATCCTCCTCTCTCCCTCCCTCCTTTCCTTCCTTTTCCCCTCTTGCTTCACCCCTTCCCTTTTTCTCCTCGCCCGCTCGCTCCATCCTTCCCCCATGTCCTCCATCCTCTACCCTCTTTTCCCCATTTTCTCCCTCTTTCCCCTCCTTTCTTCTCTTCATCCCCCCTCCCTCCACCCACCTTTCCCCTCCTCTCTTCCCTTCATCTCCCCTCTCATCCACCCTCCATTCCCGACTTCCTCCCTCCTTTCCCTACTTCTTCCCTCCATCCCATCCTCTCTACCCCCACTCCCCCTCTTCCCTCCACCACCCCCAGCCACCCCTTCCCCGCCTAAAGGGGCGAAAGCACCCGCCCACACAAGCCCCTCCCCCGGCACAGGAGTCCTCCCCAGCGTGTGTGGGTGTCGTGAGGAAGCCATCAGGGCGCGATGGTGGTTTCCAAGCCCAACAGAAGCCACGTGGAAGCCTACCTGGCCCACGACGGTAGCAATGGGGGCTTCGGGTACCCGTGTTCTCGTGACCTGTCTCGACCTGCGTACCCGCCCTCTAATACGAGCTCACGCACCCTTCGTTCCAGCTCTCCCGCCTCTACCCGAAAGACATTCATTAGTGGGTAAGAGGGTCGTCTTTGCCTTGTCTTAGCTGGCTCTTTCCGCCGCTGGTTTAAGGGGCAGGAGGCGGAAGGAGGAGGGAGAGGAGGGACCGAGACAATGTATGGGAGGAAGGGAAGCGAGGCTAGGTGGAAGGGAGAGTGGTTTCGTGGGAGCATTAGTGAAAGGGTTCATGTGTGTATATCCACACACACACATACATACATACATATGTTTGTGTGTGTGCGTGTGTGTATGTGTGTGTGTGTGTGTGTGTGTGTGTGTGTGTGTGAGTGAGTGTAATGATACTCACACACATACAAACACACAGTTAACGAGGGCCAAACGGCGTGCGCGCGCGTGCAACAGGGAGCCTGCATTCCCCCTGGGCCTCTGCGGAGGAGTAAGTACATAATGACACATATTTGTTTGAATAACCGAGCCAGGCCGGTGCGTGTCGTGGGCTGGGCGACGGGGCCAAACGGATAATTTATGCACGTATTTCTATGTTTATATTTATTTTCTTAGAGTCAGACAAGGGGAGGAGGTGAGAGATAGGGGCAGAGAAGGAGAGGAAAAGAGACATGGGTGAGAGAGAAGGAGAGAGAAAGAGGAATGAAGTTATGTCTAGGTAGCTAGAGAGAGTAGTGGATAGAGAGAGAGGAAGAGGGAGAGGGAAAGGAAAATGGAACGAAGAAGAAAGAGAGAGAGTGAGAGAGAGAGAGTGAGAGATAGAGAGAGAGAAAGTGAGAGAGAGAGAGAGGGGAATAGATAGATAGTTAGATAGATAGATAGATAGATAGATAGATAGAGACAGATAGATAGAGATAGATAGATAGAGAGAGAGAGAGAGAAAGAAAGAGAGAGAGAAAGAAAACAAAACCCGAACGCATGTAATCTACAGACGAAAAAAAAGTACAAAAGATTCCCATATAAAATTCCAATATAAAAAGTAGTTTTCCTGTAAGACAACCCAAGACGAAGGGAAAAATCTCTGAGGAACGCAATCCATTTCATTATAATTTCCCTAAAAAAATAGAGGTGTGATGGGGTGAGACGGAGGTGGGGGGGGGGGGAGAAAGAGAGAGAGAAGAAAGGAGAGAAGGAGAAAAGAATAGTGGGAGATGGAAATGGAGAGGGAGAGGGAGAGAAAGAGAGAAGGAGGAATAGCTATAATGTTGACGTATCTGGAATTTCTGACGCATATAAAGATAGATAAATATGGATGATATACGGTATGTAGGTATAAAGATCAATAAAAATTCTATCTCTCTATCTCTTTCGCTCTCTCTCTCCCTCTCTCTCTCTATCTCTATCTATCTATCTATCTCTCTCTCTCTCTCTCTCTCTCTCTCTCTCTCTCTCTCTCTCTCTCTCTCTCTCTCTCTCTCTCTCTCTCTCTCTCTCTCTCTCTCTCTCTCTCTCTCTCTCTCTCTCTCTCTCTCTCTCTCTCTCTCTCTCTCTCTCTCTCTCTCTCTCTCTCTCTCTCTCTCTCTCTCTCTCTCTCTTCTCTCTCTCTCTCTCTCTCTCCCGCTCTCTCTCAACCTCCCTCCCTCCCCCCCCCTCTCTCTCTCTCTCTCCCTCTCTCTCTCTCTCTTTTCTCTGAAGCAACTAAATCGTGACCATCTCACATCTGCAGCATCACTCAGCATCACTCGGAATCTCGACCCATCTCGCCGACCCGCACGCTATGCACCGCCGTCGCCGCCTCCCTCTCCTCTTGTTCCTCCTCTTATCCTCCTCTTCTTTCTTCTTCTTCTTCACCTTTTTATTATCTCCTTCTTCTTGCTTTCTTCATCTTCTTCTTCTTCTTTTGTTTTTTTCTTCCTCTTCGTTTTCTTTCTCTTCTTCCTTCACTTAATCTTATTCTTATTCCTCCTCTTCCTCCAGCTTCTCTTCCTTTTCTTCTCATTCTTCTTCCTCTAGCTCGTCTTACTTTTCTTCTCCTTCTTCTTCTTCCTCTTCATTTTCTTCTCCTTCTTTTTCCTCCTCTTCCTTTTCGTCATCTTCTTTTTATTCCTCTTCATCTTCTCCTTCTTTTTCTTCCTCTTCCTCTTCTCCTTCTTTTTCTTACTCTTCCTCTTCTCCTTCTTTTTCTTCCTCTTCCTCCAGCTCCTCTTACTCTTCTCATTCTTATTCTTATTCTTCCTGCGTAGCCTTTTCCTCCAGCTCCTCCTGCTCTTCTTCTTCTTCTTCTTCTTCCTCTTCCTCCTCTTCATCCAGCTCCTCTTACTCGTCTTCTCATTCTTCTTCTTCCTCTTCCCTCGTCATCTTTTCCTACTGACCATCTTCATATTCTTCTTTTTATCCTCCTTATATTTCTTCTCCTCTTCTTCCTCTTTCTCCTCCCCCTTCCCTTCTTCTTCTTCTTCTTCCTCTTTCTCCTTTTCTTCTTCCTTCTCCTCCGTCTCCTCCTTCTTTTCTTCTCTCTCTCTCCCTCCTCCTGTTCTTCCTCTTCCCCCCCCCCCCCTTTCCCTCTATTTTTTTTTCTTTTCCTCTTCCTTTTCTTTCTCCTTCTCCTCCCCTTCGTCCCTCCCACTACCACCACCTCCT
>BOPN01008530.1:32500-37500 GCA_017312705.2 Penaeus japonicus | reverse complement strand
TATATATATATATATATATATATATATATATATATCTGTTTATCGATCTATATATCTATCACTTGATACATGGTATCAATAATCATGATAATAATCGTAGTACCATCAGGTAAATAGTGGTAGTGATAATACTAGTAATAGTGATAGTAAATAATAGCATTGCTGACAGATGAGTCGTAGCTTTAGTAACGAAGTTCTAAAGCTAAAAAAGGAATGAAATAAAACTGCAAAGGAGCAGTTTTATTTCATTCAACATAGCTCATGTTGTCCAGGGCGTCACTCGAAACGTGACACGACCTGGCAGAGCTTACTGCTGACTGTGATTTGCGTCATAAAGGGATTTTGTGCTAACTGGTAACTTTGGCTGTACTTTTTACCTCACCCTTTTGTTGTTGTTGTTTTATATAAAGGTTGTTTTTTTTATTTTTGGTTATTTTTTATTTTATCTTTATTTATTTATTTTTTTTTATCTAGACGAGTGCTTTGTTTTTTATTCATGTTTTCTTTTCTTTTTGTTCTTATTTTTTCAGTTTTTTTTAAGATATTAATGGCATTTTTATTGCTTATTCATCACTATCATTATCCTCATAGATGCTTTGATAGTTTTATTATCATCTCCAGTCCCATGACCATTACCATTTCCATCGATATTATGGCTATTAGCATTCTTATTAGCATTATATTTCCCTCCCGACATATGAACTAGATTTAACTCTATTCCCTTTCAAAAAAATGAAACAGTTGGAAAAGTATATTATTTTTTTGTTTTTGTTTCTCGTTGCTTTTTTTTCTTTCTTTCTTTTTCTTTTTCTATAAGCAGAGTGTGAAAAGATTAACTAAAATGTTTCATCATTTTCGTCCTTACCGGAATGTTTTTGTTTTGTTTTTGTTTTCTCCATTGGAACGCACTTTATAAGATCTATGACAGATCATCTTTTTTTTTATTTTTTTTTTCTTTGACATCGGTCTGTGATTTCCATATACGAGTTTTTCTTTCCTCGGAATCCTATTAGAGCAGGATGCCATTGTCGAGGGGTGAGGGACCCTCCAACATCTGATTTGTAGTCCTTTGAAACTTAATATATTTCATCTTCCCAACTTTGTTAAAAAAAAAAAAAAAAAAGGAATTCTATCTCTCGTATCGAAGTTTGACTCAATTTATTTTTTACTCCCTTTGTCGGCCTACACACTCCTCTTCCTCCCAATTATCTTCTTCCTCTTCTTCCTCCATCTCCTCTTCTCCTTATTTCCTCTGGCGTTTTCTTCTCTTCCTCTGTCTTCTTTTCCTCTTCTTCTATCTCGTCTTCTCTCTCCTCTTCTCATTATTCCTCCACCTTTCTTCTTCTTCCTTCTCCACTTTCTCTTCTTCTTCCTCTACCTCCTCCTTCGTTTTCCTTCGTTCTCCTGCCTGTACGCACACTTCTTCCTCCCCCATTCCTCCCCTTACTCCCTCCCCTTACTCTTTCCTCCCCCCTCTTCCTCCTCCTCCTCTCCTCCTCCTCCTCCTCCTCCTCTTCCTCTTCCCCTTTCCTCCTCCCCTTTCTCCTCCTCCTCCTCTTCCTTCTCCAATCACAATACCCAGTAGAGATAACACTCCCAAAGGAGACAAAAGCCCCTCCCGAAAACGTGACACAACCAGACACGCAAACTGCCATACCTCTGTAGCCGATGGTCGCTTTATTAACAAGAAAAAACATACAATGCGCTATTTCGGAGGCATAAAAGCCCTGTTTAGTAAACTCGTAAAATCTGTTTTGAAAGAAGGGAGTTGTTTTTTGCACATTGTTTCTCTTTCTCTTTCTTTCTCTCTCTCTCTCTCTCTCTCTCTCTCTCTCTCTCTCTCTCTCTCTCTCTCTTTCTCTCTCTCTCTCTCTCTCTCTCTCTTTCTCTCTCTCTCTCTTTCTCTCTCTCTCTCTCTCTCTCTCTCTCTCTCTCTCTCTCTCTCTCTCTCTCTCTCTCTCTCTCTCTCTCTCTCTCTCTCTCTCTC
The DNA here is from genome assembly GCA_017312705.2 of Penaeus japonicus. NCBI lineage: Eukaryota > Metazoa > Arthropoda > Malacostraca > Decapoda > Penaeidae > Penaeus > Penaeus japonicus. Next base: position 35,513 of record BOPN01008530.1, on the reverse strand, counting down.
TCTCTCTCTCTCTCTCTCTCTCTCTCTCTCTCTCTCTCTCTCTCTCTCTCTCTCACACACACACACACACAGACACACACACAGACACACACACAGACACACACACAGACACACACACACACACACGTAAACACACAATATCATGTTCCATAATCTGCCGTGAGATTGTGAGAATGAAAAACAAAATGCAAACGCAACAGTGAGTGAATGAATCTATTTCATCAGCCCTGCAATAAAATCATTTCAACTTTGTCTCTGTTGGTATTTTTGTTTTGAAATGTTTTAGAGAAATTTGTTGTTTGTGAATATGCAGGTGGATGGTAATTTCTTTGTGCGTATGTATGTGTGTATGTTTGTTTCCGTATGCATTTAAACGTGTCGGCGTACATGTTCGATCATATTCTTTCCGTGTGTATCATCGTATGAATTTCAATGTGATTTATCAGATTTGTAATCTGCTCTAACTGCATAAAAAGTCAATTAAAAAAAAAATGAATAATACTTTTTTCTTTTAATTTGTCTGCTTGGATCTCTGAGAAAAATCACCTCAGCTACGATGACATTTGAAACACACCGTCAACATTTAACGAACGATGGTTAGAACATTAGAACATTGTGACATTTTCCAACATTTGCGTCGCCGTCAACACATTTCTAAGTCAGAATCATAACTGCAAGCAGGCTTAAAAAAGAGAGAGAGAAAAAAAAACAAAAAATCCACGACTCCGTACCCCCGCCCTCTTCAAAAAATTATGTCACTCTCTCGGCGCCGGAAGCACTCTCGTCCCGATCTACTGATTCTGCAACAACCGACCGCTTACATAAACATATGCTTAAACAGCAGCTGTTGAAATGTTAACAATTTTGTTACAGCTTCAGTCTAGTGTGTTGTGTTTGCGCATACAATCGTTTTATCTTCGCTTGTTGTTGTTTCTGTGTGATTTTTTTATTTTATTTTTTTTATTTTATTAAAGCTTTCTTGTTTTGACTGCAAACACGAGACAATTGGTTTTAAATTTCTGCTGCAATAGGTTTGTTGCTGCTACGCTGAATGTACGTATATTTGAGCAGTGCGCATAGGAGCGTTTTCTTTGTGTGTGTTAGGGGTTCCAGGTGTATGAGCTGCAGAGAAGAGGAAAGCGAAACTAGCAAGGCAGTGAGCACGGCTATTGGAAGAACCACAGAGGAGTTGCAGGGATAGAAAATTAGAAACAGAAGAATATCTGCATATCTGTAGAATATCGAAGGCAAGGAAAAGGAAGAGGTAAGATTTGGAATAGTTAGGTTTCATCAAAGATAGTGAAAGAAATATCTTGTATCAGGAAGAGGCAGAAAACGAAGGTGGGTAGATTATTGTAAACATCTTTTAAACTCAGAAAACGAAAGACAGGAATAGGAGTAAAGGAAGAAGGTTGAGTGTGATGGCAATACAGTTAACATAAGTAAAAAAAAAGCAATAAGTAAAATATAAAAGGCAAAGCACCTGGTCCATCAGAGGTGTAAGTGTAGATGTTGACAATGTTTAGTAAGGAGGAGGAGGAGGAATGGATGCTGGAACTGATAAAGGCAATATGTGAAGAAGAGGAAATGGCATGTGACTGGGAAGAAAATGTGATGGTAAATGTATTAAAACAGAAGGGAGGCACTATGGAATGTGCATTTATAGAAGAATCAAACTAACAGAAACGTTTTTTGAAAGTATTGGAAAGAATAGGTTAAGAAAAATTGTTAAGGGAGTGGAATTGAGGTGGACATCAGTATAAAAGCAATTTGGGGGGTAATAGAGGGCGGTTGTAAAAGTAGTATCTGACCAGATGATAACCATTAAACTGAAAATCAAGATATACTGTACAGTAATCAGACCAGTAACGATGTATGAATCAGAAACGTGTGCTTTAAAGAAAGGAGAACGAGCAGAAGCTGGACTGAACTGAAATTAGTAGACTTAAGTGTATATTACGAGTATCTTTGTATGAAAGTCTGAATACGAGGAAAGACTGGCGAGGAAGGGCTGGTGAGGACTACTGATCTGGTGAGAGGGTCAAGACTGAGATGGAAAGGGCATGTATTGAGAAAGACGAAGGACGAAGGGCGAAGAGGGGGGCGTGAAGAGAGTTGGGTTGGGACCTAAGTGATGGAAGGTGAAGAGGAAGGCAGACATGAGACACCTCTCTGTGTCTCATGTCTACGAGCAGTGCGTACAGTTTATAAGATTCTGTGTGTTTTGTATGTATCTATCCGTCTATCTATCTGTTTATCTATGTATTTATATATATACATATATGTATATATATATATATATATATATATGTACAGATTAAAAACACTCAAATGGCAACGTGTTTATACATGTCAGCATCTCTCTGTACAATCCCATTCATTGTGGAAGCGACAGACACACATAGACACACACAGACTGCCGAAACGCACACAGGGTTTGCTCTTTCTGTCTATGTATGTTAATGTGTACTTAAGTATGTGTTTCTATCTACTTCTGCAGTATATGTAAAGGCATGAATTTGATTTCCTGCCCGCGAGTGCACGTGTGTTGTATGATGTTGTATGAACGTATCTGTATGTGCTTATCAAATGCCAAATAGGAATATATATCTGTGCAAAGTACACAAACGACTATACCATTAGATTTCAAACCCAAGGCCGGAGTCTGGGGGGATCGGCACAGGGCTTTGCTAAGTGGTTAGTTTCCAAACAATGTTGGGATTCTCTATTATAACATAACCTCTATTACTTCTAAATTAATCATCCTGTTTTGTTCATTACATATTTATGTGTATGTGTGTATATATACATATATATATATACATTATTACCTATTCAAATATGACATTTGCACATGCCCCAGAGTACACTTATTCATAGATGATCATGATAATAATGTTAACGTAATAGCATTTATGTGTTTAACTTTTGTCGTTCCTAAGAGACGTTGTGTTTAGATTAAACTTTTGAAGACTTCTTGTAACTTTTGTCTTAAGTTACATAAAATGACACT
>BOPN01008530.1:22500-27500 GCA_017312705.2 Penaeus japonicus | reverse complement strand
TTATTTCCCTGGGACGATCATATTCTTTTTCGGCATCTTCATCTCTTTCTCTCTCTTTTCTGTTTTTCTTTTTTTTAATGTTCTCTTTTTTTCTAGTGTTTTTTCGTTTTCGCTTTCTCTTTCCTTCTCTGTATGTATCTATTCCTTTCTTTCTTTCTTTCTTACTTCCTTGAATTATTCATTTTTTGCTTCTTTTCTCTATTCCTTCCTTCGTTTCTTTCTTATTTCATTTCTTTCTTTCTCTCTCTTTCTCTCTCTCTCCCTCTCTCTCTCTCTCTCTCTCTCTCTCTCTCTCTCTCTCTCTCTGAAAATATCCAAAAGTGAACCTGAATGCATTCACTGATAAAAATGGAATATTACAAGTCAAAACCACGAAATTTATTACCACAACCTGCCGTGGACTGCTCCCCTTGCCAAAGCACAAATAGGAATTTTACATATGTTCACACGAAATCACACACACATACAGATATGTATATATATATATATATATATATATATATATATATATATATATATATCTATCTATCTGTTCATTTTAATATCTATTGATTTATCTATCGCTCTTTCAAGAGTCAATGAAAATGGAAAAAAAATCAGATCTGGGGTTTGGTCACCTCAACCAACCCCCAAGCATATATATATAAAAAAAAAGGTTTCTTTATCATCATTTCTATCTCTAAATCTTGTGTTCGAGGATGGGAGACAGGTCGAGAAGTTTTAGAAAAAGAAAAAAGGAGAAAATATTGTGCCATCTATAACGAAAAAAGAGAGTTGACGATGTTATAGATTAGGAGAAACTGAAGATGATTTATGATTTATGTGGAGGTGATGTGGCAGGAAAGATAGATGAAGAATGGGGATGAGGAGGTCGTATGAGGAAGAAGAAGAAAATGAATGAAAGTATGAGATGGGTGAAGGGAGAGGAGGAGGAGGAGGAGGTAAATGTTGCCGAAGAAGAAGAAGAGGAGGAAGTAGAAAAAAGAAGAGAGCATATGAGAAGAAGAGAAAGTATAAGATGCTGAAGAAGAAGGAGAAATATATATATATAATAGAGACGAAGAAGGAGGAGGAGGAGGTAGAAGATGCATAAGAGGAAGGGGAGGATGAGTAGGCAGAAAGACCAAAATGGGAATGGAGAAAATGGAAAATAAAAGAAAGAAGTGAAAAAGAAGAAGAAGGAGAATCTTTTTTAAACGAGGAAGGAAAAAAAAAGGCGAAAGGGGGTACGGAAATGAAATAGAAAAAGAAAAAAGATTAAGGATATCAAGGGAAAGAAAAATATAAGAATAAAAGAGAAAAGGAAAACGAGAACAAAAAACTTAGAAATGCCTTAATCATCAATCACATTTCAACCACTCTCCTTATGAAAGAGAGAGAGAGAGAGAGAGAGAGAGAGAGGAGGAAGAGAGAAAAGGAGAGAGGAAGAGAGAGAGGGAGAGACAGAGAGAGGGTGGGGGAGATACAGAGAGAGAGAGAGAGACAGAATAGCAGACAGAGAGGGAGAGACAGGCAGAGAGAGAGAGAGAGAGACAGAATAGCAGAAAGAGAGAGACGATCTTCCAGAAAGCTTCCATCCATCGGGAAGAGCATTAACTTTGGTCATAGATGTTGCTCTGTGTCCCTCGACTTCCTCAAAAATTCTCATCCTGTTACAAGTGAGAATGCTATGGTATTTGAGTTCATTAAGACGAGGATTCCTATGGAGATAATTGTTTTCTTTATTTGGTCATTTCTTTTAGTGAACCTTGGAGAAGCTTTCAGAAAGTGTATATAACTTTAAGAAACACTGATATTGTAGAGTTAGAGCTCATGGATTGATTGCTTCATTGTAAATCACGGCACGGTTCGTTTTTTTTCGTATTTTCCGTTTTTTTTTTTTTTTTTTTTAGGTGGGTTTGATTTCATTGATTCTTATGCATTCATTTGGCATTCATATCCTTTTGGCTTTTCGTTCGTTCTGATACAAATTCGAAGACGCTCAGAGAAACCGAAACTCAGCCATCGGTTTAGGAAACTGACTCTTACTTTTCTACTTCTCTCTTCTTTTACTTCTATTTCTACTCCTACGTCTACTTCTGTTTTTACTTATTCCGCCTCTATTCCTCTTTCTTCTATTTCTTCTACTTCTACTAACTATTTCTGCTTTTGCTACTTCTATTCCATTCTATTTCTATTTCTACTTCTTCAACTTCTACTTTTTTCCACTTCTACTTCTTATTATCCTGCTTATACTTCTACTTCTTCTTCTCCTTGACTTACTCTCACATCCTCTTGGGTCTAGAAGCATCCACAATATGCTGCTCTCATCTACCGAAACATATCTCAACAGTCTACTCACTTGCCACTTTTCGCCCCAATGCAACTGACTGACTGCTTTGGACAGTTTGATTCCCCTCGTGTTTTCTGTGTGTGTGTGTGTTTGTCTGTCTGTCTACATGTATGTATGTATGTATGTATGTATGTATGTTAGTATGTATGTATGCATGTATGTATATATGTATGTATGTATGTATGTTTGTTGGCCTGAGAGTGTGATGGTTAGTTCATAGATAGAGATGGATAAATTGACAGATGCACCTCCCCACTTTTTCAGTATGAATAGGTAAACAGACAGGTTTAAGACAAGGAAAACAGCCATTGCGTTTTTTTCTACCCTGGGGACTGTGCCTCGGGGCAGGAAAAAGGCAGTGAACCAAGAGGTCTCTTTTTCTTTCTCTCCCTTCCTCTTTCTCTCTCTCTCTCTCTCTCTCTCTCTCTCTCTCTCCCTCTCTCTCTCTCTCTCTCTCTCTCTCTCTATCTCTCTCTTATGCTCTCTCATTCTTTCATTCTCTTTTTCACAATCTCTCTCTCTCTCGCTCTTTCTTTATCTCTCTCTCTTTCGCTCTTTATCGCCCTCTCTCTCTCTTTCTTTCTCTCTCTCTCTCTCTCTCTCTCTCTCTTCTCTCTCTCTCTCTCTCTCTCTCTCTCCCTCCCTTTTTTTCTCTCTCTTTCCCTCTCTCTTATTCTATCTCACTATCTCTTTCTTTATTTCTCTCTCTCTCTTTCTTTCTTTCTCTCTCTCTGTCCCTTTTTTTCTCTCTTTCTCTCTCTCTTATTCTCTCTCACTATCTGTTTCTTTCTCTCTCTCTCTCTCTCTTTCTCTCTCTCTCTTTCTCTCTCTCTCTCTCTCTCTCTCTCTCTCTCTCTCTCTCTCTCTCTCTCTCTCTCTCTCTCTCTCTCTCTCTCTCTCTCTCTCTCTCTCTCTCTCTCTCTCCCCCCTCTCTCTCTCTCTCTCTCTCTCTCTCTCTCTCTCTCTCTCTCTCTCTCTCTCTCTCTCTCTCTCTCTCTCTCTCTCTCTCTCTCTCTCTCTCTCTCTCTCTCTCTCTCTCTCTCTCTCTCTCTCTCTCTCTCTCTCTCTCTCTCTCTCTCTTTCTCTCTCTCTTCTCTCTCTCTCTCTCTCTCTCTCTCTCTCTCTCTCTCTCTCTCTTTCTCTCTCTCTCTCTTTCTCTCTCTCTCTCTCTCTCTCTCTCTCTCTCTCTCTCTCTTTCTCTCTCTCTCTCTCTCTCTCTCTCTCTCTCTCTCTCTCTCTCTTCTCTCTCTCTCTCTCCCCCTCCCGCCCTCTTTCTTTCCCGTTTTCCCCTTTCCCTTCAGAAAACCAATCCGCACTCGTGGTAGAAGAAAGGGGAGACAGAGAGGGGGAGGGGACAAGACTAGATGAGATAGGAACAAAAATATAGCCAAGAAATATATGTTTCTAAGTGACTGTTAAGATAAAAAAAAAGTGTCTATATATATATATATATATATATATATATATATATATATATATATATATAGAGAGAGAGAGAGAGAGAGAGAGAAGTTATAAAAATAAAGAAATAAGCAAAAAAGAAACGAAAACGGAAAATCTTTTCGACAAGACAACCAGAGCGAAAAAAGAATAATAATAAAAAATATAAAAAAATGTTTCGCTCGTTTTTTCATTCTCTTTTCTTCGACTGCTTAAATTCTTTATTTCTAGCTATCTGGCTATTTGTTTGTATGACTGGCTGTCTGTCTCTGTCTGTCTGTCTGTCTTTGTCTATCAGTCTGTTTCTGTTTCTCTCTCTCTCTCTCTCACACACTCTCTCTCTCTCTCTCTCTCTCTCTCTCTCTCTCTCTCTCTCTCTCTTTATCTCTATCTATATCTATCTATCTCTATCTATCTATCTATCTATCTCATTCTCTCTCACATGTTTTATCTATTTCCTCTCTCGTCTTGTCTCTATAACTTTGTGAGAATAGAGTGGGAAGCGAGTGATCACTGTAAAAGAAACAACAAAAATTATAACTTATTCCTAAAGCAGTGTGCGGGGTTGGGCGGTGATAACAAATGTGAAAGACAGAAAATAAATAATAATAACATAACCATTAACAACATCAACTCAGGAATAGATACATTCGGATATGGGTCTCGTAACCATTGCAGAATGAAGGCAACAACAACAACAACAACAACGAAACTCAAAAGAACAGCCCACTTTTACATCAAAACAACATTAGCAATGCCAGCAAAAGGATAGAAAAAAATAAAGTAATATGAACAAATGTATGTTGTTGTTGTTTTTTCTGTCCTTTATTTCGAGAGCCATACGAAAAGAGGTGACTCTCCTCAAAGAAAAAAGAAAATCTCAAACAACCACTCAAGTTCTACGACCATACAGCTGAAGGAGAGGAGACGGGAGGGTATTGTGAAGGCAAATATATGAATATTCATCCTTTTTCTGCCTCTGTATCAAGTGATTTCTTAGAGAGGGTATGGAATAAATAAATAAATACATCGTCATCTGTACCAAGAACAAGAACAAAGCAATTACAGCACAGCAAAAAAAACTACAACAACAACGACGCAACAGCTCAAGGGCTACGTAACCCTGAAGATGACTGCCGGGCTCTAACGAGGGGGTGGTGGGGAGGGGGGAAGGGGGAGGGGGCAAGCTATGGTGGAGGCGGGTGGATAATGAGAGGAAAGAGCTAAA
>BOPN01008530.1:17500-20000 GCA_017312705.2 Penaeus japonicus | reverse complement strand
CGCCAGCCTCAATTACCACAGCGGTGGTAAAAGGTTTCGAATATACTGCATATTTGCTTCTAAACACGCCACAAACATGTTAGTAAGTCTGCCGTTTGAATACCTTCACAACGCTACTAACAATTTCCACATAAATCTTCCTGTGCAAGTAACGTCCACAGCAGTGTCTCTAGAAGCATGTTTTTTTTTCCCGTATTGCAACATCCAAACGAGACATGTCGAACATGCATGTCAGCATTCCAATAACATTGTGTCGAACATGGCTCAAAACATCGAATCTCGATAAGTAGTCCCATTTCTCTAAATCCCTGCTTCTGTGTCGTCCATAGCAGTTGTGAAGCATTATTTTATTTGTTGTTTTATCATATCATAGTAATATCATGATAATCAGAATGCAGGTTATTGGAGTAAAATTCAAAGTAAAATTCATTGTACTAAATGGTTTTGTTGCAACATCAGTGGATTTCGATATTGATCAACTATATGGTTGTACTTACTGATGATGTTCCTTGTCTTTTGGGAAATGTTATGGCACAAACGCTGCATTTTCTTAAAGGTGAACAGACATCCAGTAGATTAAATCGTCATTGGTGAAATGTGAACATACAAAGTTGAAACCAGACCATATGCATAAAACACAGCGACTGAGTTAATACTTCACAATGAGACTCACGCCCCAAAGAGTAGATCTAACAACAGAGTTCACTGGAATACTGTACATCAGGCCATCTTAACTGCGTCGTCTTTTATCATGAACAGAATAGCGATCATAATCATCCCTAGTTTTGCCGACATGAGGAGTCTAATTCTCTTTAAGATTGAGTAGTTGCACGAACTGTATTTCCACGTTGGATTTCATCAATTCCTAGAATAGATGTTAGTTTATGCCAACCACAAGGTTTTCAGAGATGCAAAACAGCTGTTTCTGGACAGGACCATTTTCTGGTCATGTGACGTGTGTTGTACATCTAAGGTGCTAAAGTACTCGTGAGTTCTTGATTTCTGTTGTTGTTTTTTTTGTGACCTCTGTCTGTTTTTTTTCATTATTATCTTTAAATATCCAATTTATCTCTGCATTCGGAATACCGGTATCAACTTTGTCCTTTGGGATATTAAACCATTTAAAACCAACTTTTACCATTCTTCGCAATAACCTATGCCATACTGATTCCAATTTCTGTATGTCATTAATTAGTAGCAAAACTGAACAGAGTAGAGAAGACGGCTTCGAGTAAACGCTTCGAGAATTCGAATTCCGGTTCGGAGATTTGTTTGTCATCGAGGAGCAAGTCTTTGAGTTGATTCCTTTTACAGTGCATACTAGCGATTTGGTGTCTAACGAAGGTAGATTGATTAGTGTTTTCACTTGATACAGCATGTCCAAATATTTGAATTATCTTACGTTTCATTTTGGCTCGTCATTTTAAGATATCAGTGTCTCCTTGTTCATCATGTCCACCAGAACATTAAAGGAGATTAGCTTCGTTATATCTGGTACAACTGTAAACCTAAAACTTACAAATGTTTTGAAGATATTGATGTGTTTTGAAGATATTGATGTGATGTCATTTGCACATAATAACATACGTAGGTAATCCATGTATGCTGCGTTGTTTTCTAGTTAATGATACTTCAAACTGGTGTTCGGGCATTCTTTCAAAACTTGATTAACACAACATCTAGGTGGCAACCCGGATGGACCTGAAAATGGTCTCTAGTATGCTTGATAGTCGCAATTACCCTTGTATATTATTATTTCAATATTGCAATTAAAAGTGAGGCTTCAGTTCTAACTTCAAGTACTTGATTATATATTTCTGTAGATGTGATCAAACCCTGCTTGGAAGTCAATCATGCATAAATCAATGCTTTTTAGTAGATTTTATGGCTTCACGCCCATTAAATATTGCATCTGTTGTTGATCGATTTTTCCTGAACTCAAATTGGTTTCTCATCAGGTTTCTTTTATATATATTTTGATGACGATCTAGAATGATTTGGGGAATGGTCTGGATATTGTCCTCAAAGCAAAGATTGAACGATAATTCATGGAAGTGACTGATAATCATGACCGAGGTACTTCTACTAATGACTACTAATGACTGTTCGATTTTGATTGTAATTGCATTAATTATAATACTAATAATTTGATTATGATATGATAATAACACTGGTAGTAATACTAATAATGATAATATCGATATGAATATACTAATAATGATAATATCGATATGAATATATTAATAATGATAATATCGATATGAATATACTAATAATGATAATATCGATATGAATATACTAATAATGATAATATCGATATGAATATATTAATAATGATAATATCGATATGAATATACTAATAATGATAATATCGATATGAATATACTAATAATGATAATATCGATATGAATATACTAATAATGATAATATCGATATGAATATACTAATGATGATAATGGTAAGGGTAATGATAATATGATAATGATAATGCATGTGACCG
>BOPN01008529.1:30895-33395 GCA_017312705.2 Penaeus japonicus | reverse complement strand
CAATATCATCATGATCATCATATCCATCAATATCATGATCAGTCTATCAAAAGATTCATTTTTATTTCTATTCATTTTCGTAATGTAACTCCTGGTATCTGTCTGCCTCTTTGCTCGAGAGTTTTGCTTTCACTGTTTGTTTGTTAATGGAAATATGTCAGTTCGTCTGTTTTATCTATTTTTTTTCTGTCTGTTTTTCTTTCTTTTTTTTATCTGTGTGTTCGTTAGCTCTGCTTGTTTTATCTTTTTTAGGGTGGATCCCTTTTCAACATTTCCACGGCACTGAAAAAAAATCTATAGAGGAAAGTTGAATGAATATGTGAATACAAAAATAAATATATGAAGAAAAATGATGTATATTCCAGGTGCTGTTTACATTTACACTGACATGACCTGCGTAGACGGATACAAAGAGAGATAAGAATACAGATAGGTAAATCGATAAAAAAGAATTTGGATTAGCAATGATGAAGGATAAAGGGAGGATGTATCTTAACACAGGCTTGTGATATAGAGAGTGGCCTGATAAGCAACAATACTATATGATAAGGAACTTTCGACGAAGGAGAGGAAAGAATTAGGACTGGGAGAGATACACAAATCAAGTCTTAATATGACAAGCTGAAATGAGCAGTTTGGAAAGTTAAGAAATTTAAGGTTGTGGGAATGTTCAGGTGTGTCAATAGATATGATTAAGGCACTGAGCATTAATCATCTACATGATTTAATGCAAGGGATATGGAGAATTACAATTTGGATTCTTGCTTGCTAAGACCAATGATAATGCAATATAAATCGCAAGATAATTCTAAAACAAACAAACAAATTACTTGGAGGAAATATCAAAAGATACTCGTGTTCTGACGATTTGGGGAAAACTGTTGACAACCTCAAGCGAGAGATTACCATGAAGGAGTGTTTGCTCTTTGTTCAGATGATGCGCGCAGATGCAGTTATGTGTCTGTCCCACATGTCGGAACACTGACGCCCTTCTCGTAAATATGGGCCTCCAGGAGGGATTTTCATTACTCCCCCCTCTCTCTCTCTCTCGCTCCCTCCCTACCTCTCTCTTACTCTCTCTCTCTCTTTTATTGTTATTTTCATTTCTTATCTTTTAAAATCATTATTTTTAACCATGGTACAGCATACTCTGGTGTAAAACACAAAGGAAGACCAGTGACTGGGAGTTATTGCTTGCAGATGATCTGGTGTTTACGGCTGAAAGCGAAGGTGAATTTGCTAAACATATACTATGGAAAGGGAATTAGAGAGTGAGAGAGAGAAAGAGAGAGAGAGAGAGAGAGAGAGAGAGAGAGAGAGAGAGAGGGGGGGGGGGGGTCGTGTGGAATAACAGAAACAGGGAGAATAATTCAAGAATGATATGACACACATCTAAAGAATATGGATCAAGTTTTCGATATCTTGGCTCTATGGAGAGGAAAAGGGAATGTAACTGAGAATAAGAGAGAAACATGGAAAAGGCAAAAGAAAAGAGAAAATTTGAGAAAATCTCCTTTTCTCCTTTTGATGCAGATAAATTTTGATGCTTTTTTGACATGTTCCTCGTCATATTTCACTGACACGTTGACTTTTTATATGATTTTTATCCACTGGTTATTTTCAATTCAGGACTGGTCATCGACACTGCTTTTTGAGATCTGAAGATAAATAAAGGAATATTGCAAAAGCGAACTCGACTAAAAAAAAACAAAAAAACATAAACAAACAAGTTTGGCTTTTGTATTTTTTTGAAAGTTAAAGTACGAGATAATGACAATGAATGAATAAAAGAAACAATTCGGTTAAAGCAATGAGTAAATGCTTGACAAATATGAATAAATAGATAAAAAATAGTATTAATATCATACCAATCCAATAATCGAGACGCTACATCCTGTCATTTTGAGAGAGCATCGTAGCTAAGGAAGACTTCGGGGTAGATCTCCCAGTTAAAAAGATATTTTGCTTTCCTAAAATCTTGCAGTCCACATGGGCCCTACCGACCTACCAACCTACCATGCACTCTCACGTGTTGTGTACCCTATAGGAACACACAAGCGCGCAACAAACATTTTACAATACAGGAATGAATCAAAGTGGGGGGGGGGGGGGCGAGTGTGTCACGCTGCATCTACATCCTGTATTGCTCGTATAACTATGTATTATGATAAGCCTTATATATTTATATTTGCTTGTATTATGGTATGTGCATTATATACGCTTCCAGATATTTTTTCATCTAAATTACGAAGTCCAGTTTAAGCGATAATTTCATGTTCTTGTAATTTCATGACACAGATATTCAAACGTTGTTGATGAATTTGCATATGACTTTAGAATCTACTGATTAGACGTAAGCGGAAAAAATGAAAATTATTTAGAAAATTTTACTGAGTAAAATTTCGAGGTTCGACATAAATTAATGAAAATAAATGGATACAGAGCAGTGAAGATGAGATATATTCCAGGTATGATAAGATATGAACATCAGTTTCTCCCT
>BOPN01008529.1:5895-8395 GCA_017312705.2 Penaeus japonicus | reverse complement strand
AGAGCGATAGATGGGAAGGGATTGGGAAGGAGGGATAGAGGGAAGTGGGGAGGGAAAGAGAATCCGGGAGAAAGGTACAATCTGATGCTGAGAAAGAGGCTTAGCAATACAGACCTCTAGACAGATGCTATTCTACAAATTCTCAAACCCATAGACCCACAGACACACAGACAAACCCAACCCCACAGACAGACAAAAACACATAGATCCACAAACAAACACGAACCCATAGACACAGGCCCGCAGACAAAACCAAACCCACAGACACTAAACTAAGAGCAAGACACAAACTCACAGACAAACACAAACTAACAGCAATATACAGACTCACAGATACACAGATTCGCAGACAAACACAAAATTAACATTAAGACACAGACTCACAGACCCACAGACAAACACAAAACAAACATCAAAACAAAGACACATAGGCTCACAGACAAACACAAAACTAACAACATGATACAGACCCACAGACAGACACAAAAGCCCCACAACACCCACAGACAGGATTGTCAAAAAAAGGAGAAGTTACGAGAGATTCCGAGACGAGAGAGGCGCAGGAGAGAAGGCGAGGACGAGAGCTGATAACGTTCGCGTTTGAGAGGGAAGAAGGGGGAGGGGGAAGGGGAGGGGGAGGAGGAGGAGGATGGGGAGGATGGGAGGGAGGGGTGTCTCTCTATCGCTCCTTCCGAAAAGAGAGGGGGGGGGGGGATGGTGGAGACTGATAAGGGACGCGAGCTCTTTCTCTCTTATCGACACTTATCAGAACGAACAGCGGGGGGTTAGGGGGAAGGGGGAGGGGGAGGGAGAGAGAGAGAATGAAAAGGAGGTTAGGGAAAAGGAGGGGAGGTAAGGGAAGAGGGAGAGGGGGGGGGAAGAGCAAGGGGGAAAGGGAGGGAGAGAGGGGGTTATTGAACAGGGGATGGGGTAAGGGAGGAGGAGAGAAGAAATTGAGGAGGGAAGGGAGAGAGGAGAGGGGGAGGAGCAGAGAACAAGGGGGAGAGGGAGGGAGAGAGAGGGTTCAGGAGGGAAGGGAAAGAGGGGACATAGAGAGGAGAAGGGGAATGGCGTAGAAAGAAGGGAAATAAGGAATAAGGAAGAGAGGAAATAAATATGAAGGACGAAGAAATGGATAAATAAACAAAAGAAAAAAACTATGAAGAACGAAAAAATAAACACACATGATAGGCAAGAAAAAAGTGGAAAGAGGAGAGGGAGAATAAAAGAAAGGGAATGGCGAACAAAGATAAAAAAGAACAATTATCATATAGAACGAAAGTAAAAATGAAGAATTTGAGAAAATATCGAAAATCGTGAAAGAGGGAATGAAGGAGGAGGGAAAGGAGGAAGGACTGGAAAAGGTGGAGGAAGGGGGGGGGGGTGGAGGTGGAGTAGGTGGGAGACGAAGGAGGAGGGGGGGGAGGAAGAGGGTGAAGTGGAGAAGGGGGAAGAATGAATAAGGACTAAAAGAGAGAGAACAATAACATCAACATAAAGCCGGTTTTGAAAAGAAAAAGAAAACACATAAAGAGGAAAGGATAAATGGAAAAGAAGAAGGAAGAGAAGGAAGAGGAAGAGGTGGAGGAGGAGATGAAGAAGAACAAGAAGAAGGAGAAGAACAAGAGTAAGAATAAGATGCCGATAAAGTAAAGAAGAAGATGGCGAAAAGGGGACGGAGAAGAAGAAGGAGAAGCGAAGGAGGTGGAGAAAAGGGGAAAAAAGAAAAGAAAACGACGACGAAGATGGAAACAAATAGAAAAAAGCACCAAAAAAGAAGACGAAGAAGCAGAGAAACAAGAAAAACAAGAAGAAAAGAAGAAGAAGAAAAAAGGAAGGAGAGAGAAAAAAAAATAAAGAAAAAGAAAAGCATTCTAGAAAATAACAAATAAAAGAATAAAAAGAAGAAATAAGAAAAAAAGAAGAAAGGAATAGGAAGAAAAAAAGAGAGCAAAAGTAAAGTAGATGAGGAGGAGGCAATAAAAGAAAAGTACAGAAAAAAATAAAAAACAATGCAAAAGAGGAAGAAAAAAACAATAATAATGAAAACAGAAAAAAAATCATAAATGGAGACTCACATATAAGCAAAATAAAATAAGATCAAATAAACAGAGAAAGGAAGACAAAGAGAATAGAATAAAAGAAAGTGAGAGAAAGAGATTTATCTCTCACCTTTCATCATAAACGTTCTCCCACATGATTTATGGGGATTCCGTGTAAAACTTCGAGATGTCATCTGTCACCCTGAGGAGTGAAAGCGTTTCCCTTGATCGCTGTCACCTGGATTCCATGACTCAGTGTGAAATATTTCTTTGTCTCGCCGCTATTTTCCTCTTGCAATTCAATGCATGGCTTCTGGTTTCTGGTTCTCCGTCCTTTCTTTATGCTTTGGATATATATTTGTGTGTGTGTGTGTGTGTGTGTGTATATATATATATATATATATATATATATATATATATATATATATATATATATATATATATATATATATATATAT
>BOPN01008528.1:0-2500 GCA_017312705.2 Penaeus japonicus | reverse complement strand
ATAATTATCAGTATCATTATCATTACTAATATTAGTATCATCATTGATAATATTATCATTATTATCATTATTATAATTATTTATCATTACCATTATCAATATTATCATCATCCTTGGCATCATCTATATTATCATCATTATCATCACTACTATTATTATCATCGTCATAATTACTGTTATAATTGTTATTATCATGAACATTATTTCTTCTTATTCGCACTCTTTTTTTTCTTCTTCGCCCTCTTCTTTTTCTTCTTCTTCGCCCTCTTCTTTTTCTTCTTCTTCGCACTCTTCTTTTTCTTCTTCTTCGCACTCTTCTTTTTCTTCTTCTTCGCACTCTTCTTTTTCTTCTTCTTCGCACTCTTCTTTTTCTTCTTCTTCCTTCTCTTCTTATTCTTATTCTTCCCTCTCTTCTTATTCTTCTTCTTCGCACTCTTCTTATTCTTCTTCTTCGCACTCTTCTTTTTCTTCTTCTCCGCACTCTTCTTTTTCTTCTTCTTCGCACTCTTCTTTTTCTTCTTCTTCGCACTCTTCTTTTTCTTCTTCTTCGCACTCTTCTTTTTCCTCTTCTTCGCACTCTTCCTTTTCTTCTTCTTCGCACTCTTCTTTTTCTTCTTCGCACTCTTCCTTTTCTTCTTCTTCGCCCTCTTCTTTTTCTTCTTATTCGCACTCTTCTTTTTCCTCTTCTTCGCACTCTTCTTTTTCTTCTTCTTCTTCGCACTCTTCTTCTTCTTCTTCTTCGCACTCTTCTTTTTCTTCTTCGCACTCTTCCTTTTTCTTCTTCTTCGCCCTCTTCTTTTTCTTCTTCTTCGCACTCTTCTTTTCCTTCTTCTTCGCACTCTTCTTTTTCTTCTCCGCACTCTTCTTCTTCTTCTTCGCCCTCTTCTTTTTCTTCTTCTTCGCACTCTTCTTATTCTTATTCTTCTTCGCACTCTTCTTTTTCCTCTTCTTATTCTTATTCTTCCTCTTCTTCGCACTCTTCCTTTTCTTCTTCTTCGCACTCAACCGTCCTTTCAGATTCTCTTCGTACTGCCGGTCCTTGGACAAAGTGTTCTTGGCAAATGAGCAGGACTGTCCCCACGCGGGACAGGGTTCAGTTGCTCGATATCTTCATTTACCTTAACTCCAAACCTTTTTTTATGCACTTATTTACCGCCCCTTCACCCAACCTTAATCGCTCGTCAAGACACTCTTTCAATCCTGAAATAAATCTGTCAAGCAACCCGGATTTCTTAAAGGCAGAGGGACAAAAAAAGAAAAAGGAAAAAGGAAAAAGACTAGTTAAAGACGAGAGGTGGCAAGATTCGGAGGTGCCACTGGGAGGCTCGCACGTGGGCCGGGTTGGACGGTTAAAATTACAACCCGAATCTTCAGAAGCGAGAAAACAGTAGCGCCAGAAGAAGCTGTACGATTACCTTGTCTTACCTGCGTCAGTTACCACTGCCTTGTCATGCCTGATGGTCTTGGTCTGTTGCCCTGCACTGCGCCTGATCAATCTGCTTCGTATTAATTGTTTTTTTTATGGTTCAGTGAAACGCTTGTTGAATGACTCGAAGCTTCATGGGAAAGAGAGGAGGAGTAGTAAGGATACCGTGAAGGTTTAGTGGCAATACGGACCTAGAATTGGTTAGATTCTAGAAGGAAAATAAGGAGTAGAGATCAATAAGAGAAGTGTGTTGAAAACATTTCCAGTTATATGGTGCAATAAGCTTCAGAGGGTGAAGTAAGGAAACAAAAAAAATCTTTCATAACATACTAGTGTGTTCTCAAAGTACGAACAGGCGGAGGATTTTAAGACTTTACCAAGCTGAAGTGCGGGTGTGTTGGCGACTCTCGGTCCAAAATGGTTCTGGATACAAAGTTTAGGTAAGACCGTTAGGCGAAATAGTAGACGGGGGACGAAGGCTAAATTATAAACAATTTCTATCGTGGAAAGATCTTTGGTTTAATAATCTAAAACATAAGTATAACTGAGTGTATCGTTTTCTTTAGTGGAACAGTATCCGTTGGGACTATGAAAACATACGTAACCATATACATGAGTTTACATTTGACTGTGTCTATGTATGTGAATGTGTGTAACGTTTGTATGTTTGTATGTGCGTATGTATGCAAATGATACATCTGTGTGTATGTGTATGCATGTAAATAGATACAGCACTACATTCTAGAATTTCAGGGGAACATCCATCATATATAGATATCAACGCACTAAAAGATTTTAACCAAAAAATGTCGATGCAAAAATATTCCACCTTTATTAAGATGAACCCTTTCAGTTGATTAAAAATTGCGTAAATGTATATCGGCACACAGCATCATGTAACATGTGGTACACCGAATTCGATAAGAGATCATTGCACTGCAGGTGCTTCACCTTTGCTTAGAGGCTTTTCTATGGGACGTTACCTTTTATATATATATATATATATATATATATATATATATATATATATGTATATATATATATATATATATATATATATATATATATATATAT
>BOPN01008527.1:42500-43666 GCA_017312705.2 Penaeus japonicus | reverse complement strand
AAAAAAAAAAAAAAAAAAAAAAAAAAAAAAAAAAAAAGAGAGAGAAAAAGAGAAACAGTCTTGGAACAGGTTCGGAAGTATACATACATACTTAAGTTTGTGTGTATATATATGTGTATATATATATATATGCATATATATATATATATACATACATTTATATGTGTGTGTGGGGGGGGTATACTTATATGTATATATACGTGTGTGTGTGTGTGTGTGTGTGTGTGTGTGTGTGTGTGTGTATGGACTTATGGCCATATATATGTTGCAAAGAATATATGCACGATTTTTTTTTATTTCCATAGTTTATTAAATTGCAGATATGTATGCAATGTTATATGTATTCTACTTTTAATGCAATTCATATATCAGCGTTATGAATCAATGTCCACATAACTCTTTTTTCAAATGAATGATAATATTTCAATACACTGCAGAAACTGTCTTTGCAATAGTAACAACTTCCACGTGAGTGTAACTGACATGACCTCATTGATATAATATTTGCAATGACTTGTGTCAAGCAAGTGTTCAGTCCCTCTGTTACAAATAGAACTAAATCATCTTCGACCTTCCCAAAACCTTTCAATTAGGTTCAAATCACATACATCCCCAGACCTCCAGAATTAATTATACGATAATTAGTCCCTAAGTTCGGGTACTAAGAACCTGCCAATTATCCTTTTGCTGTTGATTGGACTTAGAATATCATTAATTACTTTGAATCACCTATTACTCTTAGAGGAGGACCCAATAGGACAAGTATTTTCCTTTGATTATTTGATTTGTGTGGCTGGTTTCTGGAGGCGTTCACGTGGGTAACAACTTGTGATGAATACTCGTCCGATAACCTTTTTTTTTCATTCAATAATCAAATGATAGCCGTGTTTACTTTGATTATAAGTGTTAGATTCATTGTTTTCAAATCTAAATGCTTAAGAATAGACAGAAAGAGGAGGTTATATACTTACATAAAAATCATACATATGCATTTTCGTTCTTTTCAAGTCTATACGCGAAAGAATAAACAGAAAAAAATGGGCTATATACATACACATATGAATAAGTGTGTGTCTATATGCGTGTGTGTGTGTGTACACACACATACACACACATATATATACATACATAAATATATATATATATATATATATATATATATATGT
>BOPN01008527.1:10000-37500 GCA_017312705.2 Penaeus japonicus | reverse complement strand
ACAGGAGAACAGAAATGGGGGTAGGGGCGGACCAGCGAACGGAAACGGGGCAGGTCATGTCAGGTCATCGGGTTTCCTGCGTAAGGTAACAATCGGAGAATGTGAGAGGATAGAAGACTGTCGCAGAAGAAAAAACAATGTTAAGATTAAAATTCGGCAGCCTGTTAATGAGAAGATTCCACCAATTTGAGGGCATGGACATCAGCGGAAGGGATCAGAATGCGGACAGCTGATCAATCTATGCCATGTCCTGTGTCCCATTGGTGGCAGAAGAGAGCGTTGTTGGAGTGTCCTCTGGATACCGTGTACTTGTGTTGAGACAAGCGCCGATCTCCCCGAAGTACTGCTTCTCACAGGAGGAGCAAGGGATGGCATAGGTGCCTACCTTAGCAGGAGGAGGACGGGTGTGGACCAGGTTGCGGCAGAGTGTTTATCTGGCGAAAGGTAAGCTTGCAGTTGAGAGAGTGCAGCGAGCGATGAAGAGAGTGGATCAACTGGAGAAAGACGTCAGTAGGCAGAGGAAGCGCGGGGGTCCTCGGGAAGAAGATTCCTCTGCAGGAAAGCAAGGACATCATCGAGCAGGACGTTCGTGAATAGGAATTCGACGTCCAGACTCATCATGGTCGAGGGCGTGACCCCGCGAACACGGGCGATGAAGTCCTGTGAGTGGCGAAGATGAGCGGGAGAGAAGGTGCCCAGAAGAGGAGTGAGGGACTGAGCCAGCCAGGAGGCAAGAGGGTGCGCCACAGAGCCTCGGGAGGAGATGATGGGGCGCAGGGGCACGTCAGATTTAAGGGTTTTATGTAACCCATAGAAGTGAGGAAGCCGGGGATTTATAACCCTGAACCTTCGGTAAAGGCTTGCCTCCGGACAACCCGACGCTAGATACTTCAAGCGACGATGGAAGGCGGCAGCAATGCGTTCCCGTGGGTTACTGGTCAGGGGAACATAGGTGGAGACGTCGTCCAATAGGTCCTGGGCCTTCTGCAGGTAGGAAGCTTGGTCGAGGACCACCACCGAGTTGCCTTTGTCAGAAGGCAAAATGGTGACATCCTCCCTACGTAGACTCTGCAGGGCCTCCTGGTAACGCCTGGGGATGGAAGGCTTAGGATGGAGGGACTCGAGGACCGAGGGTTTTTTCCCATGATTGATGACTTCTGTGGTATATCACGAACCCAAGGCAGGGCGTGACATGGGAATATTATTTAATATTATGTACCATTATTCTAGTCAAAGGGACAAAATAGGCGGAGGAAGTGGCAGGGTGAAAGTATGTGTGTGGGGGGAGGGGGGTGTATGTGTATATATGTGTGATAACTGTAGTAGTGACAGTGGTATATATATGTGTGTGTGTGTGTGATAGAGAGATACAGAGAGAGAATAAGAGTCAAAGAGACAATATCAATCACATACTTATCTTATTTCCGTCATTACTTAATACTTCTCCCTCTTGTGACTCGTCCTTTGGTTGTCACCAGAACATACATCATTTCTATCAGATTATGTTTAAATTATCAACAACAAATTATCATTACACTCAGTCATTTTTATACTGAATTCACTTGCAATGTGTTGCCAAACATCTGTCAAATATAATTCATAATTCATATACTTCATACTTAGTGTCTAGCATATCAAGCAACAAAAGTCTGTTTTAACATTAAGTGTTAAAAAAAGGATATTTGAAATTGTTTTGAAACTGTAATTATTCCTTAATGAAGCATTAAACGTTTCTTCTTTTTTTCTTTTCTTTTTTTAGAATATTGCCATTTCGCATATTACCTTTTACAAAATATTTGGTAAGGCATTTGTTTCTCTTTATGTATATATGCATGTGGACCTACATGTCTGTATGTGTGTATACATGTATATATATATATTTATATAAATATATATGTATGTATATATATATATTTATATAAATATATATGTATATATGTGTATATATATGCGTGCATATATGTGTATATGTTTATAAATGTGTATATATACATATATACATATACATACATATATAGATATATATACATATATACATATACATATTCATATATAAACATATATTTATACATACATATACATATATTTATACATACATATACATGTATATACATACATATACATGTATATACATACATACATGTATATACATATACATGTATATACATATACATGTATATACATATACATGTATATACATATACATGTATATACATATACATGTATATACATATACATGTATATACATATACATGTATATACATATACATGTATATACATACATATACATGTATATACATATACATGTATATACATATACATGTATATACATATACATGTATATACATATACATGTATATACATACATATACATGTATATACATACATATACATTATATATATATACATACATATACATGTATATACATACATATACATTATATATATATACATACATATATACATATATTTATACATATATACATACATATATGTATATATATATTTGTATATATGTATTTATATATATATAATGTATGCGTGAGAGAATGTATGCATATAAATGTATTTATAAGCACACACACACACACCACTATCACTACTACAATTATCACCAGACTAACCACCACGACTACAACTACAACTAAAACTCTATCTGAATATACTGACAAAAAATACAGAAACACACCATGACATACGATAGTTTAGTGTTTCATTATATTTGTCACCGGATGGACAGCTGAGCCCGCATCACCTGTCAGTGCTGATATGTCAAAAGTTGGCATCAATATGTTTGTTATCATCAACGGGTATTTAGTTCGGTCATGTCAACGGAAACACCTTGCAACAGACGGTGCAGTTAAGGGCTTGTTGCAGATGGTATTAGGGTTATCGGGCTAGACAGGAATATCAAAGTGTGTGAGAGAGTGAGTGAGTGTATATGTAAATATATATGTGAGAGAGAGAGAGTGTAAGAGAGAAATAGACACAAAGAGAGAGATAGATAAAGTAGGAGAGTGAGTGAAGGAAAAAGGGAGAGAGATTGAGAGCATGATAAATATTGATAGAATACAAATTTATATAGCACAGCTGGTCGGATGATAATAGCTCTTCTCATGTAAAATTAAAATGTATATAATTTATACGTTTACATGAACAATTCATTGAATTATATAATTACCCTTCAATCGTCACAGTGCATCGTATATATAATGTGGGATCCAAATAATACTTGTATTTTTTTTCTTCTGTTCGCTCATTGTTATAAATAGATAGATATACACATATATATTAAATATATAATAGATATATAACATATATTTTATATTATATATGATATATAAATTATATATATATATATAATATATATTTATATTATACATATTATATATTATATATAATATAATATAATATAAATGTAATATATATATATATATATATAAATTATATATATATATAAATTATATATAATATATATAATATAACATATATGTATATATAATATATAAATTATATATAATATACATATATTATATATAATATATATTATATATATCATATGTATTATATATATATATATATATATAAATATATATATATATATATATATATATAAAATATATAATATATATATTATATATAAAATATATAATATATATATTATATATAAAATATATAACATATATTATATATATCATATGTATTATATATAACATATATATTATATATAGAATATATAATATATATTATATATATATGTATTATATATATATATATATATATATATATATATATATATATATATATATATATATATATATATATACATACATACACACATAAATAAATATATCATTTATATATGTATATATTTCATATATCATATATATATATATCATATATATATTATATATCATATATATGTATATTATATACCATATATAAATATTATATATCATATATATTATATATATATATTATATCATATATATACAAATATGTATATATTATATATCATATACATATATACATATCATATATACATACATATATGTATATTATATACCATATATAAATATTATATATCATATATCATATATATATATATTATATATATCATATATATACAAATATATGTATATATATATTATATATCATATACATATATACATAAATATATCATATATACATACATATCATATATACATAGATATCATATCTATATATGCGTATATCATATATATACATATCTATATATATACATATCATATCTATATATACATATATATCATATATACATATATACAGTATATATACATCATATATATATATATGTATCATATATATATGCATATGTATCATATCTATACATATGTATCATATATACATATATATCATATATATAGTTATATATCATTTATATATATATATATCATATATACATATATATCATTTATATACATATATATCATATATATATATTATATATCATATATATTATATATCATGTATATCATATATATTATACCACATATATATATATATATATATATATATATATATATCATATATATTACATATCATATATATTACATATCATATATATTACATATCATATATATTACATATCATACATATTATAAATCATATATATTATATATATTTATATATTACATATATATATATATATATATATATATTATATATCATATATATAATATATATATATAATATATATATATATACATATATATATATATATACGTATATATATATCATATTCATATATTACATATATATACTATATATCATATATATACTATATATCATATATATATATTTATATATATATGTATATATATATATATATTTATATATATTTATATATTACATATATATATATATATATTATAATATATATATATACATATATATGTATATATATTATACATCATGTTATACATATATATTGATATATATCATACATATACACACATATATATACATGTAAATACATATATCATATATCTACATACATATATACATTAACATATATATACATAATATATATACATATATATCATATATAATTATATATATACATATATATCATATATATACATATATTTACATATATATACATATATATTCATATATATACATATATACATACATATATATCATATATATATATATATATATATTATATCATATGCTATACATGTCATATAGACATAAATATAGACATATGTATATATCATATATATGTACATATACACATGTATATGTACAATTGTACATGTGAAGATGCTGATTGTGAAGATGTTTATTTATTCATCTATTTAATTATTTATCTAAGGTCTTTGCCGGCACGGTTAAGACACCGCTGTTTCATGAGAGCAAGTTGTTATTGGTGGTAAAATATAAAAGCATAATTACATTATTTATAATTTATTGTTTTTAGATATAGTATACAAAGAATATATATATATATTGCCGATGGCACTTTTATCTAGCAATCACTAGATATACTCACTTCACATCACAAATAAATTAAATCACAGATCCTGTCACTCAGAGTTTTCAGTGTTCAATTTTCACTTCAAATTTCGATTCACAACCACAAAGATATGCCAGAGATCCGGAAATAACAGCATTCAGCTCCTTGGATCCGCCACAGTGATAAGCCAGTAGTGAATCAGCATACATTACACCCATAGTCCTAAAATATGAAAAATACCAAACCTAATAATATAACCAAAAGATCGCCATTACCATATCTAATACCCTATATAATTGCATCTATAGATTCAGCATAAAGGAGGAACATAACATACCTTAATGTTTATATTCTACAAAAATTGTCAGAAGCCATGTGAAATATTGTGACCCACAACTAGGGACCGTCACACTCCTCGAACAATGTCTGTTCTCTCTGCCTGTTGCTGCCAAAAAGGACACTAGCCCTTGCATAGGCCTACTAGGTTACCTAGCCACAACAAAATGACAATGACGTCACACCACAAACTACTCGGTTGCACTGACTTACCCCCAAACTGCTCATTTGCACTGCCATGGCAATTACCGTTTGAGATGGCATGACAACATATATCCATGTTGTGTGTATCCACACACATATATATATATATATATATATATATATATATATATATATATATGCATACACAAACATAAGTATTGCTACGCCAGTGGGTCTTTGTCTCTGTGCGAAACATGTGTTACTAATAAACTGATGTCAGCTGGACAAACATGACGCAATGTCTGGGCAAGAGGCGCGGGAGGAACGAGGCCAGGAAAGACGGAGTTAGCTGCTGCCCCTGGGAAGACCTCGCGTGTGACCCTTGTGACCTGATATACTTTGTGCAGTGTGATGTGCTAGTTTCCCCCCTGTATTGTGCCTATAGAAAGTGTACGGGTAAAGAACTAGTGGAAATAAAGGATAGATGTTTTAGAGTGTGTTTATTTCGTGCCCTGCCTCTTCTGGGACGCTGGCCTGCCTCGTGTTGGTGGCAGAAGACGAGGCGGCCGGCGTAACAGTATGTATGTATACTTCCGAAATCGTTCTAAGACTGTTTCTCTTTTTTTCTTCTTCCATCCAGTTCCTCAAAGGACACTTCCGCACTCGGATTCTTAATTAAGAATGCCCCGAATGACCAACTTACGAACCACAGTTCACTTATCCTTAAATCCCTTAGCGGCCAAACTATTTCTTTCCCACCAGCAGATTTCTTAGATAACCGTGTAAAGACCACTCCTCGCACATTTGTTTGCACTTCATCGCCTCTGGCACTTGACACAAACATGCCATCTTGCTCTAGGGCACACATTACAAACCATAACATCATCGGTCAGTGCATATTCTCTGAAATCCGCGGTTAGGTTAGGCCTAGGTGGGTTGCAAGGAGAAATAAGCAAGTTATATCTACCCATGATTCTGTTGCATTTAATAATTACCCTATCATATATGTTATAAGACAAAATGAAAAAGCAGACAAAATGAATTTTAAAAAGTGATATGATAATCAATATATTACTAACGTACCTTGTTTTTTTTCATAGCACGAATTATCGCTCATCACTTTAAAAATATTCAAATTCTAGTTTTAAAAATTGCAAAAAAACAAAAGCCAAAAATTGATAAAGATGAAGAAAAAAATTATATATAAATAAAAACATCTAGCGTCGTTACCCCTCAGCAGGCTACTTTACAAACTCACTTTTGTGATTGATGTATAGATTAATAAATCGAATAGATGGTCGAGCATATCAAAATACAGGAAGGGAGAAATTAGTCTCAAATGAAATTTAATTGGTCCTAGAAAAAAAAAGATCGAAGTTCCTCATAAGGAGGCGACACGTCATCAGATCAATCAGTTGCTCTGGATTCGTCGGTGCAAACACACGCCTTGATTCCCATACCTGCTTTGCAGTAAGTCTCTTTTCAATATTTACAATATACTTATTCCTTTTTATCCTTGTAAGTTTTAGCTTTTTTTTTTTCTTTCTTTTTTGCCTTTTATGAAATTTTATACAAGTTGAACAGTAACCGTTAAATTTGAAAAAGGCGCTATTTTAATTCGCAATAGCTTCTTTCATCTTTTATTTAAAACTAAATTTGTACAAATGGATTATTGCAATACATTGAGTTACAACTTAAATTCATCATTATAATGAAGGGAAACTATTATCATAAGGTTAATACTGGTTTCAACCGGTTTTTCATTCTTTAGATGGGGCTAAAACTGGTTTCAACAGGTTTTCAATTTTTTTTAAGATACGATTGAAATTGAATTTTACCGGTTTTTCATTCTTTAGAGGGGGCTTAAACTGGTTTCAACCGGTTTTCATCTTTTTTTTTTTTTTTTTAGATACGATTGAAATTGAATTTTACCAGTTTTTCATTCTTTAGATAGGGCTAAAACTGGTTTCAACCGGTTTTCAAATTCTTTAGGTAAGGTTAAAACAGATTTTTCCTGTTTTTTTCATTCATATCTAAACCTATAGTATTACATGTAGTTCACAATTGACTCGAGTGACATTTATCAATGATTTAGGATATATATTTACCAAGGACTTGTTCTAGATCGCCAGTGATCGGCGTCCGAACGCGGTGAAGACTGACAAGAACGCCAGGGATCGGCGTCCGAACGCGGTGAAGACTGACAAGAACGCCAGGGATCGGCGTTCATCAAATACGGTCAAAACTGACGAGAGAGAGAGAGAGAGAACGAGAACAGAAAGAGAAAGAGAGAGAGAACGAGAAAAGAGAGAGAACGAGAACAGAGACTTTTGACTTTGACTTTGACGAGTTTATTGAGACAAGTGATTACGTACATCTCAAAAGGATGAGGTAACATAGGTTATCCTCACCCCAATCTTAGTCCCTCTTTGGGCTCACATATATTTTACAAAACCTTACAGCTATGTCAACATGTTGAAATATATACAGAGCAAAAGACGGGTCAATCACAAGCATACACAATTAAATGTTTACATATCAGGAGAACGATATAACAGTATGGATTATCACCCTCAGCATGCAAGGTCCTCTCCTAAGGTCACATGATTACATACTTGAAATATGTGGCGCACATATATGTTAATAATATATATGTATGCTCCCGGAGGAAAGAATTTATCAGAAAGTCAAGAAGTATGTTTGTATTTAACAGGATGATGTATCATAAATGATATTCATTCACATCTCAATAAAATCCTACTTGGGCTATCGTAGTCTCGGCAGAAGGGAAGTCACAATCGGGTATACACTGTTGTCAACTACAATTATGTGGTCGGCCGCCAGTGATCGGCGTCCGAACGCGGTGAAGACTGACAAGAACGCCAGGGATCGGCGTCCGAACGCGGTGAAGACTGACAAGAACGCCAGGGATCGGCGTTCGAACGCGGTGAAGATCGACAAGAACGCCAGGGATCAGCGTCCGAACGCGGTGAAGAGGACGAGGCCACAGGATCGGCGTCCGAACGCGGTGAAGACTGACAAGAATGCCAGGATCGGCGTCCGAACGCGGTGAAGAGCACGAGCCGGCTATGATCGACGTCCGAACGCGGTGAAGAGTGACGAGGCCGCCAGTGATCGGCGTCCGAACGCGGTGAAGAGTGACAAGAACGCCAGTGATCGGCGTCCGAACGCGGTGAAGAGTGACGAGGCCGCCAGTGATCGGCGTCCGAACGCGGTGAAGAGTGACGAGGCCGCCAGTGATGGGCGTCCGAACGCGGTGAAGACTGACAAGAACGCCAGGGATCGGCGTCCGAACGCGGTGAAGACTGACAAGAATGCCAGGGATCGGCGTCCGAACGCGGTGAAGACTGACAAGAACGCCAGGGATCGGCGTCCGAACGCGGTGAAGAGTGACGAGGCCGCCAGTGATGGGCGTCCGAACGCGGTGAAGACTGACAAGAACGCCAGGGATCGGCGTCCGAACGCGGTGAAGACTGACAAGAACGCCAGGGATCGGCGTCCGAACGCGGTGAAGAGTGACAAGAACGCCAGTGATGGGCGTCCGAACGCGGTGAAGAGTGACAAGAACGCCAGGGATCGGCGTTCGAACGCGGTGAAGACTGACAAGAATGCCAGGGATCGGCGTCCGAACGCGGTGAAGAGTGACAAGAACGCCAGTGATCGGCGTCCGAACGCGGTGAAGACTGACAAGAACGCCAGTGATCGGCGTCCGAACGCGGTGAAGAGTGACAAGAACGCCAGGGATCGGCGTTCGAACGCGGTGAAGACTGACAAGAACGCCAGTGATCGGCGTCCGAACGCGGTGAAGACTGACAAGAACGCCAGTGATCGGCGTCCGAACGCGGTGAAGAGTGACAAGAACGCCAGTGATCGGCGTCCGAACGCGGTGAAGACTGACAAGAACGCCAGGGATCGGCGTCCGAACGCGGTGAAGACTGACAAGAACGCCAGGGATCGGCGTCCGAACGCGGTGAAGAGTGACAAGAACGCCAGTGATCGGCGTCCGAACGGTGAAGACCGACAAGAACGCCAGTGATGGGCGTCCGAACGCGGTGAAGAGGACAAGAACCCTGAGGGATCGGCGTTCGAACGCGGTGAAGACTGGACAAGAACTAGTGATCGGCGTCCGAACGCGGTGAAGAGGACAAGAACGCCAGTGATCGGCGTCCGTGAAGACCGACAAGAACGCCAGGGATCGGCGTCCGAACGCGGTGAAGAGTGACGAGCTGGGCGTCCGAACGCGGTGAAGAGTGACAAGAACGCCAGTGATGGGCGTCCGAACGCGGTGAAGACTGACAAGAACGCCAGGGATCGGCGTCCGAACGCGGTGAAGACTGACAAGAACGCCAGGGATCGGCGTCCGAACGCGGTGAAGAGTGACAAGAACGCCAGTGATGGGCGTCCGAACGCGGTGAAGGATCGATAAGAACGCCAGTGATCGGCGTCCGAACGCGGTGAAGAGTGACAAGAACGCCAGTGATCGGCGTCCGAACGCGGTGAAGAGTGACAAGAACGCCAGTGATCGGCGTCCGAACGCGGTGAAGAGTGACAAGAACGCCAGTGATGGGCGTCCGAACGCGGTGAAGACTGACAAGAACGCCAGTGATCGGCGTCCGAACGCGGTGAAGAGTGATACAAACGCCAGTGATGGGCGTCCGAATCGCGGCAAAGACCGACAAGAATTAGATCGGAGGCGTCCGAACGCTGGTGAAGAGTGACAAGAACGCCAGGATCGGCGTCCGGACAGGTGAAGACCGACAAGAACGCCAGTGATCGGGCGTTCTCGAAACGCGGTAGAGTGACGAGGCCGCCAGTGATGGGCGTCCGAACGCGGTGAAGAGTGACAAGAACGCCAGTGATGGGCGTCCGAACGCGGTGAAGAGCGACAAGAACTGTGGATTCGGCGTCCGAACGCGGTGAAGACTGACAAGAACGCCAGGGATCGGCGTCCGAACGCGGTGAAGAGTGACAAGAACGCCAGGGATCGGCGTCCGAACGCGGTGAAGACTGACAAGAACGCCAGTGATCGGCGTCCGAACGCGGTGAAGACTGACAAGAACGCCAGGGATCGGCGTCCGAACGCGGTGAAGACTGACAAGAACGCCAGTGATCGGCGTCCGAACGCGGTGAGAGGACAAGAACGCCAGTGATCGGCGTCCGAACGCGGTGAAGAGTGACAAGAACGCCAGTGATCGGCGTCCGAACGCGGTGAAGAGTGACAGAACGCCAGTGATCGGCGTTCGAACGCGAAGAGTATGACAAGAACGCCAGTGATCGGCGTCCGAACGCTGGTGTGAAGAGTGACAAGAACGCCAGGGATCGGCGTCCGAACGCGGTGAAGACTGACAAGAACGCCAGGGATCGGCGTTCGAACGCGGTGAAGACTGACAAGAATGCCGGGATCGGCGTCCGAACGCAGGAAGACTGGACAAGAACGCCAGTGATCGGCGTCCGAACGCGGTGAAGAGTGACAAGAACGCCAGTGATCGGCGTCCGAACGCGGTGAAGAGTGACAAGAACGCCAGTGATCGGCGTCCGAACGCGGTGAAGAGTGACAAGAACGCCAGTGATCGGCGTTCGAACGCGGTGAAGATGAAGGAACGCCAGTGATCGGCGTCCGAACGCGGTGAAGAGTGACAAGAACGCCAGTGATCGGCGTTCGAACGCGGTGAAGACTGACAAGAACGCCAGGGATCGGCGTTCGAACGCGGTGAAGAGTGACAAGAATGCCAGGGATCGGCGTCCGAACGCGGTGAAGACTGACAAGAACGCCAGTGATCGGCGTCCGAACGCGGTGAAGAGTGACAAGAACGCCAGTGATCGGCGTCCGAACGCGGTGAAGAGTGACAAGAACGCCAGTGATCGGCGTTCGAACGCGGTGAAGACTGACAAGAACGCCAGGGATCGGCGTCCGAACGCGGTGAAGACTGACGAGGCCGCCAGGGATCGGCGTCCGAACGCGGTGAAGACTGACAAGAACGCCAGGGATCGGCGTTCGAACGCGGTGAAGAGTGACAAGAACGCCAGGGATCGGCGTCCGAACGCGGTGAAGACTGACGAGGCCGCCAGGGATCGGCGTCCGAACGCGGTGAAGACTGACAAGAACGCCAGGGATCGGCGTCCGAACGCGGTGAAGACTGACAAGAACGCCAGGGATCGGCGTCCGAACGCGGTGAAGACTGACAAGAACGCCAGGGATCGGCGTTCATCAAATACGGTCAAAACTGACGAGAGAGAGAGAGAGAGAACGAGAACAGAAAGAGAGAGAGAACGAGAAGAGAGAGAGAACGAGAAGAGAACGAGAGAACGAGAACAGAAAGAGAGAGAGAACGAGAAAACGAGAACAGAAAGAGAGAGAGAACGAGAAAACGAGAACAGAAAGAGAGAGAGAACGAGAAGAGAGAGAGAGAGAGAACGAGACCAGAGAGAGAGAGAGAACGAGACCAGAAAGAGAGAGAGAACGAGAACAGAAAGAGAGAGAGAACGAGAACAGAAAGAGAGAGAGAACGAGAAAAGAAAGAGAGAGAACGAGAACAGAAAGAGAGAGCCTGACGAAGACAGCGATGGGAGTTCAAAGGATGTCATGAAGCCTGACGAAGACAGCCATGGGAGTTCAAAGGATGTCATGAAGCCTGACGAAGACAGCCATGGGAGTTCAAAGGATGTCATGAAGCCTGACGAAGACAGCCATGGGAGTTCAAAGGATGTCATGAAGCCTGACGAAGACAGCCATGGGAGTTCAAAGGATGTCATGAAGCCTGACGAAGACAGCCATGGGAGTTCAAAGGATGTCATGAAGCCTGACGAAGACAGCAATGGGAGTCTGGGGATGTCATGAAGCCTGACGAAGACAGCCATGGGAGTTCAAAGGATGTCATGAAGCCTGACGAAGACAGCCATGGGAGTTCAAAGGATGTCATGAAGCCTGACGAAGACAGCCATGGGAGTTCAAAGGATGTCATGAAGCCTGACGAAGACAGCCATGGGAGTTCAAAGGACGTCATGAAGCCTGACGAAGACAGCCATGGGAGTTCAAAGGATGTCATGAAGCCTGACGAAGACAGCCATGGGAGTTCAAAGGACGTCATGAAGCCTGACGAAGACAGCCATGGGAGTTCAAAGGATGTCATGAAGCCTGACGAAGACAGCCATGGGAGTTCAAAGGATGTCATGAAGCCTGACGAAGACAGCCATGGGAGTTCAAAGGATGTCTTCAAGCCTGACGAAGACAGCAATGGGAGTTCAAATGACGTCATGAAACCTGACGAAGACAGCGATGGGAGTTCAAAGGATATGAAGCATGACAAGGCCGCCAAGAGGACATTGGAGGATGCGGATGCAGCTCAAGAGGAGTCCCCCGCTAAGAAGCCAGCGATGGGAGTTCAAAGGATGTCTTCAAGCCTGACGAAGTCAGCGATGGGAGTTCAAAGGATGTCTTCAAGCCTGACGAAGTCAGCCATGGGAGTTCAAAGGATGTCTTCAAGCCTGACAAAGACAGCGATGGGAGTTCAAAGGATGTCTTCAAGCCTGACAAAGACAGCAATGGGAGTTCAAAGGATGTCTTCAAGCCTGACAAAGACAGTGATGGGAGTTCAAAGGATGTCTTCAAGCCTGACAAAGACAGTGATGGGAGTTCAAAGGATGTCTTCAAGCCTGACGAAGACAGCGATGGGAGTTCAAAGGATGTCTTCAAGCCTGACAAAGAGAGCAATGGGAGTTCAAAGGATGTCATGAAGCCTGACAAAGAGAGCAATGGGAGTTCAAAGGATGTCTTCAAGCCTGACAAAGAGAGCAATGGGAGTTCAAAGGATGTCTTCAAGCCTGACAAAGACAGCAATGGGAGTTCAAAGGATGTCTTCAAGCCTGACAAAGACAGCAATGGGAGTTCAAAGGATGTCTTCAAGCCTGACAAAGACAGCAATGGGAGTTCAAAGGATGTCTTCAAGCCTGACAAAGACAGCAATGGGAGTTCAAAGGATGTCTTCAAGCCTGACAAAGACAGCAATGGGAGTTCAAAGGATGTCTTCAAGCCTGACAAAGACAGCAATGGGAGTTCAAAGGATGTCTTCAAGCCTGACAAAGACAGTGATGGGAGTTCAAAGGATGTCTTCAAAGAGTTCAAAGAGAGAACGAGAAGAGAGAGAGAGAGAGAACGAGAAGAGAGAGAGAGAACGAGACCAGAAAGAGAGAGAGAACGAGACCAGAAAGAGAGAGAGAACGAGAACAGAAAGAGAGAGAGAGAACGAGAACAGAAAGAGAGAGAGAACGAGAAAAGAAAGAGAGAGAACGAGAACAGAAAGAGAGAGCCTGACGAAGACAGCGATGGGAGTTCAAAGGATGTCATGAGGCCTGACGAAGACAGCAATGGGAGTTCAAAGGATGTCTTCAAGCCTGACGAAGACAGCCATGGGAGTTCAAAGGATGTCTTCAAGCCTGACAAAGACAGTGATGGGAGTTCAAAGGATGTCATGAAGCCTGACGAAGACAGCCATGGGAGTTCAAAGGATGTCATGAAGCCTGACGAAGACAGCCATGGGAGTTCAAAGGATGTCATGAAGCCTGACGAAGACAGCCATGGGAGTTCAAAGGATGTCATGAAGCCTGACGAAGACAGCCATGGGAGTTCAAAGGATGTCATGAAGCCTGACGAAGACAGCCATGGGAATTCAAAGGGATGTCATGAAGCCTGACGAAGACAGCCATGGGAGTTCAAAGGATGTCATGGCTTCTCCGACGAAGACAGCCATGGGAGTTCAAAGGATGTCATGAAGCCTGACGAAGACAGCAATGGGAGTTCAAAGGATGTCATCAAGCCTGACGAAGACAGCGATGGGAGTTAAAAGGATGTCTTCAAGCCTGACGAAGAGAGTGATGGGAGTTCAAAGGATGTCTTCAAGCCTGACAAAGACAGTGATGGGAGTTCAAAGGATGTCTTCAAGCCTGACAAAGACAGTGATGGGAGTTCAAAGGATGTCTTCAAGCCTGACAAAGACAGTGATGGGAGTTCAAAGGATGTCTTCAAGCCTGACAAAGACAGTGATGGGAGTTCAAAGGATGTCTTCAAGCCTGACAAAGACAGCCATGGGAGTTCAAAGGATGTCATGAAGCCTGACAAAGACAGCCATGGGAGTTCAAAGGATGTCATGAAGCCTGACAAAGACAGCCATGGGAGTTCAAAGGATGTCATGAAGCCTGACGAAGACAGGCATGGGAGTTCAAAGGATGTCATGAAGCCTGACGAAGACAGGCATGGGAGTTCAAAGGATGTCATGAAGCCTGACAAAGACAGGCATGGGAGTTCAAAGGATGTCTTCAAGCCTGACGAAGACAGCGATGGGAGTTCAAAGGATGTCTTCAAGCCTGACGAAGACAGCGATGGGAGTTCAAAGGATGTCTTCAAGCCTGACGAAGACAGCGATCGGAGTTCAAAGGATATGAAGCATGACAAGGCCGCCAAGAGGACATTGGAGGATGCGGATGGAGCTCAAGAGGAGTCCCCCGCTAAGAAGCCAGCGATGGGAGTTCAAAGGATTTCTTCAAACCTGACAAAGACAGTGATGGGAGTTCAAAGGATGTCTTCAAGCCTGACAAAGACAGCCATGGGAGTTCAAAGGATGTCTTCAAGCCTGACAAAGACAGCCATGGGAGTTCAAAGGATGTCTTCAAGCCTGACAAAGACAGCCATGGGAGTTCAAAGGATGTCTTCAAGCCTGACAAAGACAGCGATGGGAGTTCAAAGGATATGAAGCATGACAAGGTCGCCAAGAGGACATTGGAGGATGCGGATGGAGCTCAAGAGGAGCCCCCCGCTAAGAAGCCAACTCCTCCATTTAATCGAATTAAATAGGTAAGAAATCTTAAAAGAAATGTATCAAAGATTACTACTTGTTACTCATCCAATTTGTACGTCCTACAAAACAGTTTATTTCATTTTTATTGACATTCTCTCTCTTTCTTTCCCTCCCTCTCTCTCACACACTCTCGCATGCACGTGCACACCCTCTCTCCCTCTTATTCTTCTACTCTCTCTCTTCCCCCCTTCATTCATTCTTTCTTCTCTCTCTCTCTTCCCCCCTTCATTCTCTCTTCTTCTCCACTTTCTCTCTGTCTCTCACACTCACTCACACACCCTTTCTCCCTCTTATTCTTCTATTCTCTCTCTTCCCCCCTTCATTCTTTCTTCTTCTCTCTTTCTTCCCCCCTTCATTCTCTCTCTTTCTTTCTTCCCCTTCATTCTCTCTTCTTCTCCACTCTGTCTCTCACTCACACTGTCTTCCCCCATTCATTCTTCTTGTCCACCCCCCCTCTCTCTCGGTTTCATTCATGGGAATTATCCACAATGGATCCTGTCCTTACAAACTATAGGGAACCCATCAGGTCTTCGAACACAACTATATTCCCTTTGTCAAGAGGAAATAGGGACACGACAAATGCTAATACGTGGACTCCTGACCTGGAACCTACTACCTCATAATATTAAAAGACATCAAGACAATGTCAGCCAGTCCTTCCATACCGCCCCCATGTTTTCTGCTTGAACATCTTTAGCCGGCCTCCGAGCATCCATGGATACGGGCGTTCTAGAACAAGTCTTCGGTAAATACGGGAAAGTGTACAACCTAAGGATAAATAGGCATACATATGGGAAAGCTGAAGGCCAACTAAACGGCACACGGATAGTAACCTAGAATGGAAAATCTGTAACAGTAAATGGGTATCGTTTTAAAAGAAAAAAATATCAACATATTATAGAATATATAAAGATGTAATATATATCCACTATCATTGTTTAATGTCACTCGAGTCAATTGTTAACTACATGTAATACTTTAGGCTTAGATATGCATGAAAAACCGGAAAAAAAAGTTTTAACCCTATCTAAAGAATGGAAAACCGGTTGAAACCAGTATTAACCTTATAATAATAAATTCATTATAATGAAAGGAAACTAAGTTGAAACTCAATGAATTGCAATAATGCATTTGTATAAAATTAGTTTTATATAAAAGATGAAAGATATTGTAAATTAAAAGAGCGCCCTTTTCAAAGTTACTGTTCAACTTGTATAAAATTTCATAAAAAAAGGTAAGACTTAAAAGGATAAAAAGGAATAAGTATAAAGTAAATATTGAAAAGAGACTGCAAAACAGGTATGAGGGAATCAATGTGTGCGTTCGCATCGACGAATCAAGAGCAACTGATTGACCTGATGACGTGTCGCCTCCGTAAGAGCTGAGGATCTTTTTTTTCTAAGACCAATCAAATTTCATTTGAGACTAATTTCTCCCTTCCTGTATAGTGATACGCTCGACCATCTATTCGATTTATTCATCTATACATCAATCACAAAAGTGAGTTTGTAAAGTAGCCTGCTGAGGGGTAACAGCACTAGATGTATATCTACAAGTATCTATGTATATATACAAGTATATATGTATGCATATGTATGTAATTATATGTATATGTAAATATTGTATATGTATATATATGCATGTGTATTATGTATATGTATATATATATGTATGTGTATATGTATATATATGTATGCATATATATGTATGTATATGTATATATGTATATGTATGTATATATATGTATATGTATGTATATATATGTATGTGTATGTGTATATATATGTATATATATGTATGCATATGTATGTATATGTATGCATATGTATGTATGTATATGTATATATATATGTATGTATATGTATATATATACATCTTTATCAATTTTTGGCTTTTGTTTCTTGCTATTTTTAAAATTAAATTTTGAATTTTAAAGTGATGAGCGATAATTCGTGCTATTAAAAACATGTTATTTTTTGCATTTTGTCTTATAACATAAATGATAGGGTAATTATTAAATGCAACAGAATCATGGGCAGATATCATTTGCTTATTTCTCCTCAAGTATTACATGTGGTTCAGAACTGACTCGAGTGACACTTATCAATGATTGTGGATTTATATTTACCGAGGACTTGTTCTAGACTGCCGTATCCATGGATGCTCGGAGGCTGGAATTGGATGTAAAGACTGATGAGGCCACTAGGCCGCATTTATATGCTGAAGCTGATGAAGAGGCCGCTCGGAGGCCGGATTTAGATGCTGAAGCTGATGAAGAGGCCGCTCGGAGGCCGGATTTAGATGCTGAAGCTGATGAAGAGGCCGCTCGGAGGCCGGATTTAGATGCTGAAGCTGATGAAGAGGCCGCTCGGAGGCCGGATTTAGATGCTGAAGCTGATTTAGAGGCCGCTCGGAGGCCGGATTTAGATGCTGAAGCTGATTTAGAGGCCGCTCGGAGGCCGGATTTAGATGCTGAAGCTGATTTAGAGGCCGCTCGGAGGCCGGATTTAGATGCTGAAGCTGATTTAGAGGCCGCTCGGAGGCCGCATTTAGATGCTGATGCTGAAACTGATGAAAAGGCTGCGCAGAGGCAGAATTTAGATGCTGAAACTGTTGAAGAGGCCGAGGCCATTGGAGAATGCGGGTGCAGCCCAAGAGGAGTCCCCAGCTAAAAGGCCAACTCCTACATTCCATCGCATTAAAGAGGTAAGAAATCTTAAAAGAAATATATCAAAGATTATTAGTTGTTATTCATCCAATTTGTACGTCCTACAAAACATTTTTATATCATTTTTATTGACATTCCCTCTTTCTCTCCCTCTCACGCACACACTTTCATTCGTCTTCCGAGTCTAGCTGCCGTGGTGATCGGACGTGTTTTTGCCTCCACTCCGTCGCAGCCCCGCAAATCGGCAAACCATGCCTTCTCATGGTCCCGCAGTATCAGAGGGTAATCTGACCCCTCCCTCAGGGTTTAAGGGGGCCAACCAGGGGGCTTCCCTGGTGCTTCCTTGGGCAGCTAGCCCGAGCCCTCTACCCTAGGGTGAAAGGGAACCCCTGGCCCAGGGTAATGTGCCCCCCTCCCAGGTTACCAGGACCTCAGCCCTAGGATATGGGCCCCTTGGCAGCGTGGGTCAGAGCTGCCTCCCCGCCCACGAGAATGGGCACCCCCATGGCAGTCAGGGTCAAGGCTGCCCCCAGGCCCAGGGTGAGGGGTATTTTTTCAGCAACATCACCAGCAATGACAACAGAGCAAACAACCATACAGAAAACAGGAAATCAATATATCAGTGCGGCAGTGTTACAATAGTGCTTAACACAATTTTGTGCTTCATTGCAACAAAAAGGCCGTGGCCAAGGTCTGTCCTCAGTGATCAAATCAGAAAATACTACAGACCGTCTGAAATCGAAGAGGCCCATGACATTGCCATCGACCTATCAGACTCTAGAAAACCTAGAAATACGACACGGGACACTAAACGGATGACGAACATTATCGTGCATACTATGCTTGATCAATGTGTTGAAAATCCAAATATTGTGTTCGTAACAACAACGACGGACACCCCCCCAACAGACTGGTCGCCACCAAAGAAACCAGGTATTTCAACAACTTTTGTAAAATTCTTCCAAAAGTGTACAGACCAGGGAACACAGACCTACAGTGGGCCCTCTTACACAGACCAAAATCTGATGGAAAACAAGATCGACCTGCTGATCGGAATGTTTTCTGAACAGCAGGCATCTTTAAATAGAATCATAGGGCAAGGTGCAATATGTCCCTCCCCCAACCTCCCATCTCCCACCCATGGGCAGAATGCATACGAAACATTTCCGTTTGCATCTCCTCCCCCTACCTCCACCCCGATACCCACGACCAGCAATCCTTCCCACCCGATACCCTCCTCTCTCTCCCTGCCTGGACCTCCCCACCCGTTATCCTCCCTCCCCCTGCCTACGGTCAGCCAGCCGCCTCGTGCCCTTGCTGACTCGCCGGTCCCCAACTCTGCTGAGCCATCTACGCGCCCCACCATCAACGCTCCCAGCCAGCAGACCCCCGCCCCTACAGGAGACATACCCGCCTCCCCGAAGCATGATTCAACCACGAACTCTCTCTCCGTCAGACCGAAAACAGGTATGCAGAATAAGACCAGGCATGAAGCTTCTACACAGGTATCCCCTAAACGAAGCTCCAAAAAGAAACAAAAGAAGAACAAGCAAGAGCAACTCGATCCCAACCGCCACTGGGAGGAAACAGCTCAGCAGCAGGTGGAAGGAGCTTCCGCCCCCCCTCCTGCCCCCCCGCCTCCAGCAGGGCACTCAGTCATAATCAATAATTATGCTGAGAAAACAAGAGTCAATCACGAAACAACGAAACAAGCACAATCCACCCAAGACGACGATGACGAAGGTTATGTCAAGGTCGTATCAAGGAACAACAAAAGAAAAGCAAGAGAAGAACAAACTCCAAAGCCGCTAAAAGGAGCAGACCGACCTGACACAGTGTACCTCTATATTACCAGCTGTCATCCAGACACAAATGAAGAGGACATTGAAAATCACCTCTGTGAACAATTCGAAAACATAACAAGTGTAAAAGCACACCGCACCGAAAGGAGCTTGGACACAGAGGTTACGGGAAAGTACGGTGTCGGAATATGGAACGAAGGAGACAAAATTGTGGACTTTGCAACAGCAAAAAGCATGGCAGTAGTTAAAACCTACTTCCAAAAGAGATTGACCCGATGAGCAACTTATATAGCGGGGGGACAAAGTACACAGGTGGACTACATCATGTGCAAGAGAAGGGAACTGAAGACAATACAGGATTGCTATGTCCTGCAAAAGAAGCAGTGCTAAACAGCACAAGCTGGTAGTCTGCAAGGTAAAGATGAAACAACAGATTAAAAGAAGCGAATGTGGAACAAAGAAAACGCGCTGGTGGAAGTTAAACGAAGAGGAACATCGAAATAAATTTGTCCAGGAGGTGGAGAGGAAATTGGATATGGAAGAGCGGAAAGAGTGGAGCACATTGAGTGGGGTAGTACGGGAAACGGCTGTCGAGGTACTAGGGCGTACTTCAGGCAGGAAAGGGAAGAAAGAAGAGACGTGGTGGTGGAACACCGAGGTGCAGGATGCGATCAGGGACAAGCGAGAAAAGAAGAAGGAGAGAGATCTAAATAGATGTGAGGAAACTATTGTAGCCTTTAAAGAGGCAAATAAGAAAGCGAAAAGAGAAGTGGCAAAAGCCAAAAGCAAAGCGTACGAGGAGTTGTATAGTAGCCTAGACGGGCAAGATGGGCAAAGGAAAGCTATCAGGATAGCCAAGCAGAAACATAAGGAGGCGCAAGATGTATACCAAGCTAAGAGGATAAAAGACGGTGAAGGACTAGTGTTGACAGACGGCAAACAGATAAAAGAAAGATGGAAGGAGTACTACCAACAATTGATGAATGTAGAGAACCCAAGAGTAGAACTAGTGATTGAAGCTGCAGAAGAAGGAGAGATAGAGGAGGTTGGAGAAATGGAAGTGACAACAGCAATAAAAAGGATGAAGAATGGTAAAGCGGTGGGACCGGATGATATACCAGTCGAAGCATGGAAGGCTATGGGCAGAACAGCAGTGAGGTGGCTAACAGAGGTATTCAGAAACATCTTGGAGACGGAGCATATGCCAGATGAATGGAGAGATAGTACTCTCATACCCATTTTCAAGAACAAAGGGGACATACAGGATTGTGGAAACTACCGGGGCATCAAACTAACCTCACATACCCTAAAGATGTGGGAAAGGATCATAGACAAGAGATTGAGGAGTAGAGTGGAGGTGTCTGACCAACAGTTTGGGTTTATGCCAAATAGAAGCACAACTGACGCAATTTTTGCGCTCAGGCAGATAATGGAGAAGCACAGGGAGGGGCAAGAACTACATTGTATCTTCATTGATCTAGAGAAAGCTTACGATCGGGTACCGAGACAAGAGGTATGGAATTGTTTGAGACTGAGGGGGGTGGAAGAGAAATACATCAGGTTGATACAAGATATGTATGAGAGCAGTAAGACTGTGGTGAGGTGCGCGGCGGGTGATACGGAGGAGTTTGAGGTAACGGTGGGGCTGCATCAAGGGTCAGCACTTAGCCCATTCTTGTTTGCAGTGATTATGGATTGCATGACGGAGGTAGTCCAGAGGGAAGCCCCGTGGGATATGCTGTTTGCGGACGATGTAGTGGTGTGCGGGAAGACGAAGGAGGAGGTAGAGCTGAGATTAGAGCTTTGGAGGAATGCAATGGAGACCAGAGGAATGAGAGTCAGTAGACAGAAAACCAAGTATTTGAAGATGAAGGTAGGAGAAGAGGACGTAGAGGATGATGAGGAGGATGTAACACCGGTAAAGATACAGGGTGAGGACGTGAAACAGGTAAAAGAGTTTAAGTACCTTGGCTCCACAGTGCAGGAAGATGGAGGTTCGGACAGGGAAGTCACAAAACGCATACAAGCAGGTTGGGGTGCGTGGAAGAAAGTAACAGGGGTGATGTGCGATAGAAAAGTGTCAGATGTGGTGAAAGGAAAAATGTACAAGACCATAGTAAGACCAGCAATGATCTATGGCATGGAGGCGGTGGCTGTGACGAAAGCACAGGAGAAGAAAATACAGGTAGCCGAAATGAAGATGCTGAGGTGGTCACTGGGGTTCACAAAGTTGGATAAAGTAAGAAATGAGGACATTAGAGAAAGATTGAAAGTTGCAGTAATACTGGAAAAGTTGAGAGAAAGCAGATTGAGGTGGCTGGGACACGTAGTGAGAAGAAATGGAGATTATGTAGGGAAGAGGGTTAGATGGATGACTGTTGGGAGGAGGAAGAGGGGAAAGCCCAAAAGGTGGGAGGATTGCGTGAAAGACGACAAGATAGCGAAAGGGGTGACAGAGAGCGATGCATTATGGAGGACGACATGGAGGAGGCGGATCCGTGCCGGCGACCCCGAGTAAATTGGGAAAAGCCAGTAGAAGAAGAAAAATCACCAGCAGTGACAACAGTGCAAACAACCATTTAGAAAACAGGAAATCAATATATCAGTGTGGCAGTATTACAATAGTGCTTAATACAATTCTGTGCTTTATAGCAACAAGAAAGGCCGTGGTCAAGGTCTGTCGTCAGTGATCAAATCAGAAAATACTACAGACCGTCTGAAATCAAAGAGGCCCAAGACATTGTCATCAACCTATCTAACTCTAGAAAACCTAGAAATACGTCACGGGACACTAAACGGATGACAAACATTATCGTGCATACTATGCTTGATCAGTGTGTTGAAAATCCAAACATTGTGTTCGTAACAACTCGTGCCCTTGCTGACCCCATCATCGACGCTCCCAGCCAGCAGACCCCCGCCCCACAGAAGACATACCCACTTCCCCGAAGCATGAGTCATCCGCGAACTCTCTCTCCGTCAGACCGAAAACAGGTATGCAGAATAAGACCAGGCATGAATACTTCTACACAGGTATCCCCTAAACGAAGCTCCAAGAAGAAAAAAACAAAAAGAACAAGCAAGAGCAACTCGATCCCAACAGCCAATGGGAGGAAATAGCTCAGCAGCAGGTGGAAGGAGCTTCCCCCCTCCCCTCCCTCCAGCAGGGCACTCAGTCATAATCAATAATTATGCTGAGAAAACAAGAGTCAATCATGAAACAACAATACAAGCACAATCTAGCTAAGACGAAGGTTATGTCAAAATCGTATCAAGGAACAACTAAAGAAAAGCAAGAGTGAAACAAACTTCAAAAGCCGCTAAAAGGAGCAGATCGACCTGACACAGTGTACCTCTATATCACCAGCTGTCATCCAGACACAAATAAAGAGGACATTGAAAATCACCTATGAACATTTCGAAAAAATTACAAGTGTAAAAGCACACCGCACCAAGATGACCCATGATTACTACACCAGTTTTACAGTGTTAAGAGGAAAAAACAAAGCCCGATATTTTCATAAACTCAGACGCTTTCCCCGCAAATGTGAAAGTGTTCGTAAACAAAAAAGTACAAGAGCGACCAGAAC
Source organism: Penaeus japonicus (assembly GCA_017312705.2). Taxonomy (NCBI): domain Eukaryota; kingdom Metazoa; phylum Arthropoda; class Malacostraca; order Decapoda; family Penaeidae; genus Penaeus; species Penaeus japonicus. The sequence continues at coordinate 13,588 of BOPN01008527.1, read as the reverse complement.
GTTTGACCAGGTATCGCTGTCAGCAATGCCTGTGACGATCGCACGGTCATAAAAATAGAACACCTTAACGCATAATCTCTCCTTGGGCACTTTCCGAAATTAAAATGCTAATTGAGGAGAGAAACAGACATTCTGTGCATCAGTGAAACATGACTCCACCAGGAAATGGTTAGTAATTTCATAACCGTTCCAAATTTCAATATCTATGGATGCAATGCAGGGCGTGGAGGAGTATGTATGTACAGGATAACCTGAAATCAACCATGATGTTTCCCACAGCAGTTAATAATACTGCCGTAGAAAATGTCTGGGTTACCGTACAGAGCAACATGCTTCCTTCCATTATTATTGGCGTTGTCTATAGGCATCCTCATGCAACTTTAGAATCTTTTGAATACATAAAACAAGTTTCTAGAGAAATGTCATTGAAAAATAAAACATTCTTTATCTTAGGCGATTTAAATGATGATTTGACTAAATCTAATCATGAATTAGCTAAGATAATAAAGAAAAACAAACTAGAACAAATTATAGATAAACCTACACGTATTACAGAAAACACCTCATCCTTATTAGATGTAATAATAACTAACAGGTCAGACATTATCCATCATACGGATGTCATCCCAAGTCATATTGCTAACCATGAACCTCTCACACTCACATTAAATCTAAAGAAACCAAAGCGACCACCGATAACAAAAACATTTCTTGACCTTAAGTATTATAAACTTCAATCATTTATTGAGCTCATCAGATCTAGAGACGATGCTCTTAAATATCTTATCAACAGATGATATAGACAAACCGGTAACTATCCTTACGGAAGTGATTAAAAGACGTATTGACGCGTTGGCACCTCTTGTAACGAGAGTCGTCCGATGTCCCCCTGGATAGATGATAACACCAAGAGGGTTATTAAAGACAGAAATAATGCCCACCATAGTCTCAAAAATAACAGAAATGATGCCGTCCTTAAGGCAGATTAGAAAATAAAAAATAAAAATGTTAAACAATTACTACAAAGTGCAAAAACCAATTATTTCAAAGTGCAAAAACAAATTATTTCAGAAACAGGTTCATAGAATACAAAGACAATTCGGATAAAACATGGAAAACTATTAAGTCAATGGTACATAGCAACAAACACCACATTGATAATTATACAAATTCTACACAAAGCACAGAGCATTTTAACTTCTTTTCAAAAATAGAAAACTAATTTATGAACAAACAAATGTGTCTACATTACAACAAAATATAAATCAAGTTATGCCTGCATCTAATACTTACATACCAAAAACAGTTGAAGTGGAGACTATTATCCTAGTAATAAAACACTTTCGCGAAACAAATGCTTTAGGAGCAGACGGTATTGCTTTGCGCTTTAATAAGGATAGTCTACCAGCAACCGCACATTATCTGGCAGTCATAATTAACACTTCCCTGGTCACTGGTGTTTTTCCATCGCTTTGGAAACATGGAATAGTAACACCAATTTTCAAATCAGAAGATATAGACGACGTTAATAATTACCACCCTATTACAATACTCCCTGTACTATCTAAAGTTCTTGAGAAAATTGTAGCAAATCAACTACCGAGTTTTCTGGAGGCCAATAACCTATTATCTATAACACAACATGGCTTTAGAAATAGGTTATCCACTGAAACAGCGTTATTGCAGATAACTGATAAAATCTTTGATAATATAGACAAAAATCAGGTAAATTTACTCACATTATGTGATCTTTCAAAAGATTTTGACATTCTCAGTCAAAAAATTCTCCTTAACAAATAGAATTGATTCTTTCTGGTTTAGTAGCTATCTGAATAACAGAACTCAATCTGTAAAAATTAATGAAAGCATATCATCAAAAAAACCAATATGTTTTGGTGTTCTACAAGGATCTATTTTAGGCTCAATCCTATTAACAATTTTCATAAATGACCTATCAACCATTGCCCATAACTGCCTTCTAGTGAAGTACGCCAATAATTCTCAGTTTCTCCATAGTGACTCGGTAAACAACTTAAATACATTAATAAGAAATACTCAAAACACTCTTACACAAGCTAAAATATACTATGAAAGTAATGGTCTTATATTAAATCCCCATAAAACTCCCCATAGAACATTGCCAAAATCTCCATCAACACAACCATAGAATTTGAAGGCCACCCTATCAAACCAAACATTTCAGTGAAAAATTTAGGAGTACACTTGGACAGATACATGACATTTGAAACACACATTGATGACATACACAGGAAAGTAATGGGTACATTAATATTTCTAAATCACATAAAAAATCAAATCACTACGGATACTAGAATCATGGTCGTGCAAACACTAGCTCTTAGCATAATAAACTACTGTTCAAATGTATGGGGTTCAACCAACAAAACACAAATTCAAAAAGTACAAAAATTACAATACTTTGCTGCAAGAGTTGCACTGGCTAATGTCAGTAAATTCAATCATATTACCCCACATATACAAAAATTAAAATGGTTAAAAGTTCATCCTATGTGCAGTTATGATACCTGTCTTTTTTCCTTCAAATTGATAAACGGATTCTTTCCACCATGGTTATTCCCCCTACAAACTGTAGGGAATACAGCTGGCATCCAAACACGCCAGGTAAATTCCCTATATGTAAAAAGATCAAATACAGAAAAAGGGGCAAGACACGTACAAATTCAGATAACATTAAAAACATTAACAACTTTTGTAATTTTAAAACAATATTGAAAGAACACCTTTTTACCCAACAAGTGTATGTATTCATATAAGAATAACCACTGTATGGAATAAAGTGTTTGAATTTGAATTCTCTCTCTCTCTCCCTTCCTTCTCTCTTCCCCCCTTCATTCTCTCTTTTCCACTCACTCTTACTCTCTCACAGACACAGACACACGCACACTCCCTCTCTCCCTCATTCTTCTCCCTCTCTGTCTTCCCCCATTCATTCTCTCTTCTTGTCAACCCTCTCTCTCTGTTTTTCATTCATGGGAATTATCCACAATGGATCCTGTCCTTACAAACTATAGGGAACGCATCAGGTCTTCAAACACAACTATATTCCCTCTTTGTCAAGAGGAAATTGGGACACGTCAAATGCTAATACATGGACTCCTGACCTGGAACCTACCTCATAATGTTTAAGACATCAAGACAAAATTAAAAACATTTTGTACATTGTCAGCTGTAACATCTTATCAAACAAATGTATTGTAAACCAATCAGTTTTGCAACAAACCATACATGTATAAAGAATAACCATTTTAATATATGGAATAAAGTATTTTGAATTTGAATTCTCTCTTCTCCCCCCCCCCCCTCAATCTCTGTCTCTCTCCTCCCCCCTTCCAGTTGATACTGTGTTAACTGGATGTAAAATTTGGCTCAATTAAAAAAATAATAATAAATAAAAAAATAAAAAAATAAAAATAAATAAAAAAATATTAAATAAAATATTCTTTTTAAGATATTGACGGTGACTATGAATAACCGTGTGGTCAATATCATATGGTTGTATGTTCTGGTCCTGTCAGTTTGTGCTTCCATAACGCCTCCATCTGGCCT
>BOPN01008527.1:0-7500 GCA_017312705.2 Penaeus japonicus | reverse complement strand
GGCTGAAACTGTTGAAGAGGCCGAGGCCATTGGAGAATGCGGGTGCAGCCCAAGAGGAGCCCCCAGCTAAAAGGCCAACTCCTCCATTCCATTGCATTAAAGAGGTAAGAAATCTTAAAAGAAATGTATCAAAGATTACTAGTTGTTACTCATCCAATTTGTACGTCCTACAAAACAGTTTATTTCATTTTTATTGACATTCTCTCTCTTTCTTTCCCTCCCTCTCTCTCACACACTCTCGCATGCACGTGCACACCCTCTCTCCCTCTTATTCTTCTACTCTCTCTCTTCCCCCCTTCATTCATTCTTTCTTCTCTCTCTCTCTCTTACCCCCTTCATTCTCTCTTCTTCTCCACTTTCTCTCTGTCTCTCACACTCACTCACACACCCTTTCTCCCTCTCATTCTTCTATTCTCTCTCTTCCCCCCTTCATTCTCTCTCTTTCTTTCTTCCCCCCTTCATTCTCTCTTCTCCACTCTGTCTTCCCCCATTCATTCTTCTTGTCCACCCCCTCTCTCTCTCGGTTTCATTCATGGGAATTATCCACAATGGATCCTGTCCTTACAAACTATAGGGAACCCATCAGGTCTTCGAACACAACTATATTCCCTTTGTCAAGAGGAAATAGGGACACGACAAATGCTAATACGTGGACTCCTGACCTGGAACCTACTACCTCATAATGTTAAAAGACATCAAGACAATATCATCCAGTGCTTCCATACCGCCCCCATGTTTTCTGCTTGAACATCTCTAGCCGGCCTTCGAGCATCCATGGATACGGGCGTTCTAGAACAAGTCTTCGGTAAATACGGGAAAGTGTACAACCTAAGGATAAATAGGCATACATATGGGAAAGCTGAAGGCCAACTAAACGGCACACGGATAGTAACCTAGAATGGAAAATCTGTAACAGTAAATGGGTATCGTTTTAAAAGAAAAAAATATCAACATAATATAGAATATATAAAGATGTAATATATATCCACTATCATTGTTTAATGTCACTCGAGTCAATTGTTAACTACATGTAATACTTTAGGCTTAGATATGCATGAAAAACCGGAAAAAAAGTTTTAACCCTATCTAAAGAATGGAAAACCGGTTGAAACCAGTATTAACCTTATAATAATAGTTTCCTTTCATTATAATGATGAATTTAAGTTGAAACTCAATGAATTGCAATAATGCATTTGTATAAAATTAGTTTTATATAAAAGATGAAAGATATTGTAAATTAAAAGAGCGCCCTTTTCAAAGTTACTGTTCAACTTGTATAAAATTTCATAAAAAAAGGTAAGACTTAAAAGGATAAAAAGGAATAAGTATAATGTAAATATTGAAAAGAGACTGCAAAACAGGTATGAGGGAGTCAATGTGTGCGTTCGCATCGACGAATCAAGAGCAACTGATTGACCTGATGACGTGTCGCCTCCGTAAGAGCTGATGAGGAGCTCGACCATCTACTCGATTTATTCATCTATACATCAATCACAAAAGTGAGTTTGTAAAGTAGCCTGCTGAGGGGTAACAGCACTAGATGTATATCTACAAGTATCTATGTATATATACAAGTATATATGTATGCATATGTATGTAATTATATGTATATGTATATACACATATAATGTATATGTATATATATGTGTCTATGTATATATATATATATGTATGTAAATGTATATTTGTATATGTATATATATGTATGTGTCTATGTATATATATATATATATGTATGTAAATGTATATTTGTATATGTATATATATGTATGTAAATGTATATTTGTATATGTATATATATGTATGTATATGTATATATATATATATGTATATATATGTATATATATGTATATATATGTATGTATATGTATATATATGTATGTGTATATGTATATATATGTATGTGTATATGTATATATATGTATGTGTATATGTATATATATGTATGTATATATATATATATATGTATATATATGTATATATATGTATATATATGTATGTATATATATATATGTATATATATGTATATATATGTATATATGTATATATATATGTATATATATGTATATATATATATATATATGTATATATATATATGTATGTATGTATATATGTATGTATGTATATATATGTATGTATATGTATATATATGTATGTATATGTATATATATGTATGTATATGTGTATATATATGTATGTATATGTATATATATGTATATGTATATGTATGTATATGTATATATATGTATGTATATGTATATATATGTATGTATATGTATATATATGTATGTATATGTACATATATACATCTTTACCAATTTTTGGCTTTTGTTTCTTGCTATTTTTAAAATTAAATTTTGAATTTTAAAGTGATGAGCGATAATTCGTGCTATTAAAAACATGTTATTAATCACTTTTTAAATTCAATGTTGTCTGCTTTTTTTGTTTTTGTTTTCTTTTTTGCATTTAGTCTTATAAAGTAAATGATACGGTAATTATTAAATGCAACAGAATCATGGGCAGATATCATTTGCTTATTTCTCCTCAAGTATTACATGTGGTTCACAACTGACTCGAATGACACTTATCAATGATTGTGGATATATATTTACCGAGGACTTGTTCTAAACCGCCGTATCCATGGATGCTCGGAGGCTGGAATTGGATGTAAAGACTGATGAAGAGGCCGCTCGGAGGCCGAATTTAGATGCTGAAGCTGATGAAGAGGCCGTTCAGAGGCCGCATTTAGATGTTGAGGCTAATAAAGAGGCCGCTCTAAGGCCGCATTTATATGCTGAAGCTGATGAAGAGGCCGCTCAGAGGCCGCATTTAGATGTTGAAACTGATGAAGAGGCCGCTCGGAGGCCACATGTTCTAGACCGCCGTATCCATGGATGCTCGGAGGCTGGAATTGGATGTAAAGACTGATGAAGAGGCCGCTAGGACTGATTTAGATGCTGAATCTGTTGAAGAGACCGCTCGGAGGCCTGATTTAGATGCTGAAGCTGATGAAGAGGCCGCTCTAAGGCCGCATTTAAATGCTGAAACTGATGAAGGGGCCGCTCGAAGGCCGGATTTAGATGCTGAAACTGATGAAGAGGCCGCATTTAGATGCTGAAACTGATGAAAAGGCTGCGCGGAGGCAGCATTTAGATGCTGAAACTTATGAAGAGGCCTCTAGGAGGTCGCATTTAGAGGCTGAAACTGTTGAAGAGGCCGAGGCCATTGGAGAATGCGGGTGCAGCCCAAGAGGAGCCCCCAGCTAAAAGGCCAACTCCTCCATTTAATCGAATTAAATAGGTAAGTAATCTTAAACGAAATGTATCAAAGATTACTAGTTGTTACTCATCCAATTTGTACGTCCTACAAAACAGTTTATTTCATTTTTATTGACATTCTCTCTTTCTTTCCCTCCCTCTCTCTCACACACTCTCGCATGCACGTGCACACCCTCTCTCCCTCTTATTCTTCTACTCTCTCTCTTCCCTTCATTCATTCTTTCTTCTCTCTCTCTCTTCCCCCCTTCATTCTCTCTTCTCCACTTTCTCTGTCTCTCACACTAACTCACACACCCTTTCTCCCTTATTCTTCTATTCTCTCTCTTCCCTTCATTTTTTCTTCTTCTCTCTTTCTTCCCCCCTTCATTCTCTCTCTCCTCCTTTCTTCCCCCCTTCATTCTCTCTTCTTCTCCACTCTGTCTCTCACTCACACACTGTCTTCCCCCATTCATTCTTCTTGTCCACCCCCTCTCTCTCTCGGTTTCATTCATGGGAATTATCCACAATGGATCCTGTCCTTACAAACTATAGGGAACCCATCAGGTCTTCGAACACAACTATATTCCCTTTGTCAAGAGGAAATAGGGACACGACAAATGCTAATACGTGGACTCCTGACCTGGAACCTACTACCTCATAATGTTAAAAGACATCAAGACAATGTCAGCCAGTCCTTCCATACCGCCCCCATGTTTTCTGCTTGAACATCTCTAGCCGGCCTTCGAGCATCCATGGATACTAGAACAAGTCTTCGGTAAATACGGGAAAGTGTACAACCTAAGGATAAATAGGCATACATACGGGAAAGCTGAAGGCCAACTAAACGGCACACGGATAGTAACCTAGAATGGAAAATCTATAACAGTAAATGGGTATCGTTTTAAAAGAAAAAAATATCAACATATTATAGAATATATAAAGATGTAATATATATCCACTATCATTGTTTAATGTCACTCGAGTCAATTGTTAACTACATGTAATACTATAGGCTTAGATATGCATGAAAAACCGGAAAAAAAAGTTTTAACCCTATCTAAAGAATGGAAAACCGGTTGAAACCAGTATTAACCTTATAATAATAAATTCATTATAATGAAAGGAAACTAAGTTGAAACTCAATGAATTGCAATAATGCATTTGTATAAAATTAGTTTTATATAAAAGATGAAAGATATTGTAAAATTAAAAGAGCGCCCTTTTCAAAGTTACTGTTCAACTTGTATAAAATTTCATAAAAAAAGCTAAGACTTAAAAGGATAAAAAGGAATAAGTATAAAGTAAATATTGAAAAGAGACTGCAAAACAGGTATGAGGGAATCAATGTGTGCGTTCGCATCGACGAATCAAGAGCAACTGATTGACCTGATGACGTGTCGCCTCCGTAAGAGCTGAGGATCTTTTTTTTCTAAGACCAATCAAATTTCATTTGAGACTAATTTCTCCCTTCCTGTATAGTGATACGCTCGACCATCTATTCGATTTATTCATCTATACATCAATCACAAAAGTGAGTTTGTAAAGTAGCCTGCTGAGGGGTAACAGCACTAGATGTATATCTACAAGTATCTATGTATATATACAAGTATATATGTATGCATATGTATGTAATTATATGTATATGTAAATATTGTATATGTATATATATGCATGTGTATTATGTATATGTATATATATATGTATGTGTATATGTATATATATGTATGCATATATATGTATGTATATGTATATATGTATATGTATGTATATATATGTATATGTATGTATATATATGTATGTGTATGTGTATATATATGTATATATATGTATGCATATGTATGTATATGTATGCATATGTATGTATGTATATGTATATATATATGTATGTATATGTATATATATACATCTTTATCAATTTTTGGCTTTTGTTTCTTTAAGTATTTTTAAAATTAAATTTTGAATTTTAAAGTGATGAGCGATAATTCGTGCTATTAAAAACATGTTATTTTTTGCATTTTGTCTTATAACATAAATGATAGGGTAATTATTAAATGCAACAGAATCATGGGCAGATATCATTTGCTTATTTCTCCTCAAGTATTACATGTGGTTCAGAACTGACTCGAGTGACACTTATCAATGATTGTGGATTTATATTTACCGAGGACTTGTTCTAGACTGCCGTATCCATGGATGCTCGGAGGCTGGAATTGGATGTAAAGACTGATGAGGCCACTAGGCCGCATTTATATGCTGAAGCTGATGAAGAGGCCGCTCGGAGGCCGGATTTAGATGCTGAAGCTGATGAAGAGGCCGCTCGGAGGCCGGATTTAGATGCTGAAGCTGATTTAGAGGCCGCTCGGAGGCCGGATTTAGATGCTGAAGCTGATTTAGAGGCCGCTCGGAGGCCGGATTTAGATGCTGAAGCTGATTTAGAGGCCGCCGGAGGCAGATTTAGATGCTGAAGCTGATTTAGAGGCCGCCCGAGGCCGGATTTTGATGCTGAAGCTGATTTAGAGGCCGTTTCCGGAGGCCGGATTTAGATGCTGAAGCTGATTGAGCCGCTCGGAGGCCGGATTTTGATGCTGAAGCTGATTTAGAGGCCGCTCGGAGGCCGGATTTAGATGCTGAAGCTGATTTAGAGGCCGCTCGGAGGCTGATTTAGATGCTGAAGCTGATTTAGAGGCCGCTCGGAGGCCGGATTTAGATGCTGAAGCTGATTTAGAGGCCGCTCGGAGGCCGGATTTAGATGCTGAAGCTGATTTAGAGGCCGCTCGAGGCCGGATTTAGATGCTGAAGCCGATTTAGGCCGCCTGGAGGCCGGATTTAGATGCTGAAGCTGATTTAGAGGCCGCTCGGAGGCCGGATTTAGATGCTGAAGCTGATTTAGAGGCCGCTCGGAGGCCGGATTTAGATGCTGAAGCTGATTTAGAGGCCGCTCGGAGGCCGGATTTTGATGCTGAAGCTGATTTAGAGGCCGCTCGGAGGCCGGATTTAGATGCTGAAGCTGATTTAGAGGCCGCTCGGAGGCCGGATTTAGATGCTGAAGCTGATTTAGAGGCCGCTCGGAGGCCGGATTTAGATGCTGAAGCTGATGAAGAGGCCGCTCGGAGGCCGGATTTAGATGCTGAAGCTGATTTAGAGGCCGCTCGGAGGCCGGATTTAGATGCTGAAGCTGATTTAGAGGCCGCTCGGAGGCCGGATTTAGATGCTGAAGCTGATTTAGAGGCCGCTCGGAGGTGGTCGGATTTAGATGCTGAAGCTGATTTAGAGGAAGCCGTCGGAGGCTGGATTTAGATGCTGAAGCTGATTTAGAGGCCGCTCGGAGGCCGCATTTAGATGCTGATGCTGAAACTGATGAAAAGGCTGCGCAGAGGCAGAATTTAGATGCTGAAATCGCTGGAAGAGGCCGAGGCCATTGGAGAATGCGGGTGCAGCCCAAGAGGAGTCCCCAGCTAAAAGGCCAACTCCTACATTCCATCGCATTAAAGAGGTAAGAAATCTTAAAAGAAATATATCAAAGATTATTAGTTGTTATTCATCCAATTTGTACGTCCTACAAAACATTTTTATATCATTTTTATTGACATTCCCTCTTTCTCTCCCTCTCACGCACACACTTTCATTCTTCTTCTGAGTCTTCCGAGTCTAGCTTCCGTGGTGATCGGACGTGTTTTTGCCTCCTCTCCGTCGCAGCCCCGCAACTCGGCAAACCATGCCTTCTCATGGTCCCGCAGTATCAGAGGGTAATCTGACCCCTCCCCCAGGGTTTAAGGGGGCCAACCAGGGGGCTTCCCTGGTGCTTCCTTGGGCAGCTAGCCCGAGCCCTCTACCCTAGGGTGAAAGGGAACCCCTGGCCCAGGGTAATGTGCCCCCCTCCCAGGTTACCAGGACCTCAGCCCTAGGATATGGGCCCCTTGGCAGCGTGGGTCAGAGCTGCCTCCCCGCCCACGAGAATGGGCACCCCATGGCAGTCAGGGTCAAGGCTGTCCCCAGGCCCAGGGTGTGGGGTATTTTTTCAGCAGCATCACCAGCAGTGACAAAACCCAGCCACGGAAGCCTCTCAATCCAGTGATGTGGAAGTGCCGGTCCCAAGCCCGGGTAAATGGGGAGGGTTGGCAGCAGGAAGGGCATCCGGTTTTAAAACCTTTGCCAAACACAATATGACACGGAACCAGAGGAAAGACAATAATGCTAGGGCATTCCCCACAAGCGATGCGCAGCAAGATCGCCGTAAAGCTGT
>BOPN01008526.1:19502-24502 GCA_017312705.2 Penaeus japonicus | reverse complement strand
TCCCTCTCTCCCTCCCCCCACATCTCCCTCTCCCTCTCCCTCCCTCTCTCTCTCCCTCTCCCCCTCTCTCTCTTTTTATCCCTCCTTCCCTCCCTCTCTCCCTCCTCTTTCTCTCTCTCTCTCTCTGATTTCCCGCCGGAGTCTTTCGTGTTATCGCAGTGGACACTTTCGCTTCATTAGAGAGACTATTTGGGGAATCCCCTTTAATTTTCTCTTGCCTCGGGGCGCTCTTCATGATTTGAACGAGTGGTTGGATCATTCTTGTTTATATGGATATTGCTGTTGTGGTTAATATTGGTGTTATTATTGTTATTATTATTATTATCATATCATTATTATTATAATCATTATTATTATTATTACTTTTATTACTTCATTCTTCTTCTTCTTATTATTATTATGATTATCAGTATTATTGTTTTTGTCATTATTATTATTATTGTCATTATCATTACTATCACTATTATTATTACTATTATTATCATCATTATCATTATCATTATTATCCTTATCGTTATTAAGATAATGATTATTATCATCATTATTACTATTGTTATTATTGTCATTATCCTCGTTATTATTACTACTACTTCTACTGTTATCATTATCACTAATGTTGTTATTACCAACATAAGCTTCAATATCATCATCATTATTATTGTTATCATAAGCTTCAATATCATCATCATTATCATTATCATGATTATTATCTTTATTACTGTTTCGTTGTTGTTGTTGTCATTATTTTTGTGGTTATTGTTTTTGTTATTGTTATATTCAATAGTACTTATTGCTAGAGATCGAATCCATAGCAGATGGTGTGCAAGATGGTGCAAGAAGGTGCAAAGATAATCAAAACGGCAACAAGGCGTACATAAGGTTTAGATTGGAGAATTTCTTGATGACAGACTAAACGTTAAGACGGTGAATAACAAGCTATTTCGAAATACGTGTTTCTAACAAAAGAGTCTAAGATACAGGTTTCTAGCATAGATGTAGGAGTCTATATGCAAGTATAATGTCATTAGTAGAGGCTGTTAGACCGATTCCTTTTTTTTTTTTTTTTTTTTTTTTTTTTCTTTCTTTTTTAATTTTATATCTGAAACACTTCCAATTTGTGATTCGTGTAAGATGGGGAAGCAAGTTTGTCCTAATGATAGGGACTTTGTAGAGCATATACTGAAAGGGGGGAAAATCATACGTGTTGATAACTTGATGAAGAAATGGGCTATACATAGAAATTTTATGTTTACGTGTTTTTTTTTTTTTTTTTTTTTTTTTTTTTTTTTTTTTTTTTTTTTTTTTTTTTTTTTTTTTTTTTTTTTTTTTTGTTTTTGTGAGAGAGAGAGAGAGAGAGAGAGAGAGAGAGAGAGAGAGAAGGAGAGAGGAGAGAGAAGGAGAGAGAGAGAGAGAGAGAGAGAGAGAGAGAGAGAGAGAGAGAGAGAGAGAGAGAGAGAGAGAGAGAGAGAGAGAGAGAGAGAGAGAGAGAGAGAGAGAGAGAGAAAGAAAGAGAGAGAAAGACAGATAGAGAGAGAAAGACAGATAGAGAAAGACAGAGAGAAAGAGAGAGAGAGAGAGAGAGAGAGAGAGAGAGAGAGAGAGAGAGAGAGAGATAGATAGACAGATAGATAGATAGATAGAGAGAGAGAGAGAGAGAGAACGAAAGAAAGAGAGAGAGGAGAGAGAGAGGGAGAGAGAGAGAGAGAGAGAGAGAGAGAGAGAGAGAGAGAGAGAGAGAGAGAGAGAGAGAGAGAGAGAATGAATACGTTGTTTAAAATGCAATGACTTGAGGAATACCATTTTTATTTTTACATTACTGGTTTTATATGCAAGATTACATATGTCGAATTTTCTGTTACGTGAATTCAGCTTATGGGTCTGAACGCAAATAATGTTACGAAACAGCTTAGCATTTCTTATTTTTTTCAATTTGAATATTGATAGTCAATTGCATACTATCCTTGTAGATTTATTTCTGCTCATGAGAGTTATAAGGATTATAACCCTTGTCTTTGAATATAGTATTTTTTATTATAAGTTATTTCTAAGTGGTTCCTTAACTATAAAAGCCACGAATATTGTTGTTTATCATAATAAGTTCAGACACAATATTGTGACGTGTATACGGCGTTTGAAGTATATGCAATCTCTTTTGTGAATGTTCAAAGATAATTTATCAGTTATTTTTCCTTCACGTGACCATTCCATTCCACGCGTCTAAAAGAAAGTTTTTTTTTCCATTTATACCTTCTAGTAGGTTTTCCACCATTCCTTTCATTCCGTGTTAACTTTGCATCAACATTGTCTTTATTTTAACTTTGCATTGCATTACTTTTGTCTCCATTTTAGCACCTTGCTTCACTTCCATACTTTGCCTTTAATTTGCATCACCTTTTTTCTCCATTTTAGCTTCTCTTTGCATTACTTATTGGGTTCATTTCCCGTTATGAGTTTCTATCTCGAGTTCACCTTTTTTTTCACTTGTATGCTTTGGTTTTAATTTGCATCACTTTTGTTTTCCTTTCCTTTCGGATTCCCGCTGCATCACTATCGTTCACATCTCGAGTCTAAATATTGATAATTCTTTTACACAAGACTCTTATAGATTTATATAAATTCCGGAAAGTAATTTTTCGTCAATTTGTATCTCGCATCTCGTTTTCTATACGGTTTAGCGACTAAGGCGCACCCCGTATTTTATACGGTTTAGCGATTAAGGTACACCCCGTTTTCTATACAGTTAGCGATTAAGGCACACCCCGTTTTCTATACGGTTTAGCACCTAAGGCACACCCCGTTTTCTATACGGTCTAGCGGCTAAGACACACCCTGTTTTCTATACGGTTTAGTAATTAAGGCACATCCCGTTTTCTATACTGTTTAGCAACTAAGGCACACCCCGTTTTCTATACGGTCTAGCGGCTAAGACACACCCTGTTTTCTATACGGTTTAGTAATTAAGGCACACCCCGTTTTCTATACGGTTTAGCAACTAAGGCACACCCCGTTTTCTATACGGTTTAGCAACTAAGGCACACCCCGTTTTCAACTAAGGCACACCCCGTTTTCAACTAAGGCACACCCCGTTTTCTATACGGTTTAGCAACTAAGGCGCACCCCGTTTTCTATACGGTTAGCGATTAAGGCACACCCTGTTTTCTATACGGTTTAGCGACTAAGGCACACCCCGTTTTCTATACGGTTTAGCAACTAAGGAACACCCCGTTTTCTATACGGTTTAGCAACTAAGGCACACCCCGTTTTCTATACGGTTTAGCAACTAAGGCATACCCCGTTTTCTATACGGTTAGCGATGATGGCACACCCCGTTTTCTATACGGTTTAGCACCTAAGGCACACCCCGTTTTCTATACGGTTTAGCAACTAAGACACACCCCGTTTTCTATACGGTTTAGCAACTAAGCTACACCCCGTTTTCTATACGGTTTAGCAACTAAGCCACACCCCGTTTTCTATACGGTTTAGCAACTAAGCCACACCCCGTTTTCTATACGGTTTAGCAACTAAGCCACACCCCGTTTTCCATACGGTTTAGCACCTAAGGCACACCCCGTTTTCTATACGGTTTAGCAACTAAGACGCATCCCGTTTTCTACACGACACCCGTTTTCTATAGTCAGTGGTGTGTGATTCCTCCTAGCTCCCTCGACCTCCTTTGCGCTCTCTTATAGGTCCCGTGGGCGGTTCTACCGAGTGTGCTTGTCTTCCTAATCTCTTTTAGGAAGTTAATCTATCTCTTTGCGTAATAACGTTTTCCTTTTCTGGGGGGGGGGGGGGGGGGGGGGGGAGATTCAGGTGTCTCAGCTGCCTTCCTGTTCTGTTTGTTTGTTTATTTATTTCTTTATCTATCTATTTATATTTTTTTGTGATTTTTTTACCTGTTTGTTTATCTATTTTATTTATCTATCGTGATTATTTTTTATGTAAATGCTATTACTTTTCTCGTAGCCACAGTTTTTGTTTTCTCTTCTCTCATGTCTTTCCAAGTACCCATTCACTTCAAAGTAACATGTTATCTTCCTCTTTTCAGCATGCCATCTTCCTTCTTTATCATGTCCTCTCACTCCTTCAGCATGTCATGTCCCTTCTTCAGCATGTCATCTCCCTCCTCCAGCATGTCATCTCCTTCCTCCAGCATGTCAGATCCAAACACAACTCCTCGTCCACAGTTGCAACATTATGCATGATCATTCCCAACATACTCTGAAGTGCAACTTGGTCAAGGTCGCGGACAGGACGCTTTCCTCATGTCTTCATGTCTTTTATCGAGGTTTCTTTTAGATTTCGCTCTTGATCTCCCGTGAAGCAAAAAACAAACAAACAAACAAAACACAAAAACAATGCGACGTGTTTATAGATAAATTATATCGCGATGATAAAGTTGCAAAAACAAACAAACAAACAAAAAACAAGCAAATCATGCATGTTCATAGTAAAAAAGATTCTTAAAAATTATCAAAAGCTTTAAGCGGAGGTACTCTAAATAATAGAAATCAGATCTAAAAAAATATGGTAGTTATAAGCATTATTCATGAAAAGAAAAGAAAGAAAAAAGGAAAATAATATTTATCTGTCTATAGTGATTTTTTTTTCTGCAATGACCTTCTCACAAATGGCTGCAACTCTCTCTCCATCTTGCTTTCTATTTCGTTTAACATTTCTTTCATAATGATGATGATGGAAATGATAATAATGATGATAATAATGATAATGATGATAATGATAATGGTAACGATAATGATAATGATGAAAATAACAATGATGCTGATTATAATGATGATGATAATAATGATAATGATAACAACTATAATAATAATAATAATAATGATAATAATAATAATGATAATAATAATGATAATAATAATAATAATAATAATAATAATAATAATAATAATAATGATGATGGTAATAATATTTATAATAATAATAATAAGACTGATAAAAGTTATAATGATAATAGAAATTATGACAAGAATAAT
>BOPN01008526.1:12002-14502 GCA_017312705.2 Penaeus japonicus | reverse complement strand
AGGGGAGAGTGGAGAGAAGCGAGAAAGAGAAAGAGAAAGAGAAAGAGAAAGAGAGAAAGAGAAAGAGAGAGAGAGAGAGAGAGAGAGAGAGAGAGAGAGAGAGAGAGAGAGAGAGAGAGAGAACGAGATCCAGAGAGAGAGAGAACGAGATCCAGAGAGAGAGAGAGAAAGAAGAACGAGATCAGAGAGAAAGAGAGAACGAAATCCAGAGAGAAGAGAAGAAGAACGAGATCGGAGAGAGAAGAGAGAGACGAGATCAGAGAGAGAGAGAAAGAGAGAACGAGATCCAGAGAGAGAGAGAGAGAAAGAAAGAACGAGATCCAGAGAGAGAAAGAGAGAACGAGATCCAGAGAGAGAGAAAGAGAAAGAAAGAACGAGATCCGGAGAGAGAAAGAGAGAACGAGATCCAGAGAGAGAGAGAGAGAAAGAAAGAACGAGATCCAGAGAGAGAAAGAGAGAACGAGATCCAGAGAGAGAGAAAGAGAAAGAAAGAACGAGATCCGGAGAGAGAAAGAGAGAACGAGATCCAGAGAGAGAGAGAGAGAAAGAAAGAACGAGATCCAGAGAGAGAAAGAGAGAACGAGATCCAGAGAGAGAGAAAGAGAAAGAAAGAACGAGATCCAGAGAGAGAGAGAGAGAGAGAAAGAAAGAACGAGATCCAGAGAGAGAAAGAGAGAACGAGATCCAGAGAGAGAGAGAGAGAGAAAGAGAGAACGAGATCCAGAGAAAGAGAGAGAGAAATAATTAAAGCAAAAAAAGAGAAAAGAAACAAGACTAAAGCAAAGAAGATAAACATCCACAACAAGGTGTGAAACAACAACAAAGAAAAACAACAAGAATTAGGTATCCGAATGTCTTAGAATTTTCTCGGAGACACAAAAACGAGTTGCCAATTAGCATAAATAGATGAGTCTGATCTACGTTTGGATATCTAAAGGCGAATTTATTTGCAAAGTACTTTTCTTCATTTGGAAGGATATTGTACTTTTCTGTGTTTTTGTTTTTGTTTGTTTGATTGTTTTCTTATGCTTGGTGTTTTATTTGTATTTCCATGTTTGGATATCATTGTCCTTATTATTATCATCATTATCATCATTATCATTATTGCTATTATTATCTTTATCACTGTCATAATTATTACTATTATTTTTTTCATCATTGTTATTATCATTACTATTATTATAATTGCTATCATTGTTATTATCATTGCTGTTATTATCATTATTACCATCATTATCATCAGTATTAACATGGTCATTATCATCAGTATTGTTATCATCATCATTAGCAATATTATTATAATTAACGTAATTACAGTCATGTACTATAATTTGTTTATTTTTACTTTTAATTCATTGCAACATATTTTAATATACTTTTTTGTTAAACTTCTATTGCATTCATATAATTTTATATATTAATTTAGATTTTGAAAAGACTTGCATTACTACCTCTTTCCATTTCTTTTTATTTTCAGAATCATCTTTAAGCTAAAAATATCTATTTTATCATAAACGTATTTTGTTTATCTTAATTAGCATTTTTATTATGACAATATTCTGAAAATAATCTTGATTCTTTGTGATAAGATTAACTCTTGAATAATTGTCTTAGTTAATCTATTTTGCTGACGTTTAGGGGATAACGTGAGCGAAAGAGAGAGAGGAAGAGAGAGAGGGAGATAAAGAGAAAAAGAAGAAGAGAGGGAAAGGAGGAGAGAGGAACGAATGGGGGAGTAGAGAGAGAGAGAGAGAGAAAGAGAGAGAGAGAGAAAGAGGAAGAGAAGGAAAGAAGGAGAGAGGAACGAATGGAGGAGTAATAGAGAGAGAAAGAGAAAACTGAGAAAGAGGAAGAGAGGGAAAGGAGGAGAGAGGAACGAATGGGGGAGTAATAGAGAGAGAGAGAGAGAGAGAGAGAGAGAGAGAGAGAGAGAGAGAGAGAGAGAGAGAGAGAGAGAGAGAGAGAGAGAGAGAGAGAGAGAGAGAGAAAGAGAGAAAGAGCGAAAGAGGAAGAGAAGGAATGAAGGAAAGAGGAACGAATGCGGAGTAATAGGGAGAGAGAGAGAAAGAGAAAAAAAGAGAAAGAGGAAGAGAAGGAAAGAGGAACGAATGGAGGAGTAATAGAGAGAGAGAGAGAGAGAAAGAGGAAGAGGAAAACTTAGAAAGAGGAAGAAAAGGAATGAAGGAGAGAGGAACGAATGGGGGAATAATAGAGAGAGAGAGAGAGAAAGAGGAAGAGAAAGAATGAAAGAGAGAGAGACGAATGGGTAAATAATAAGGAAAGAGAGAGAAAGAGAAGGAGAAAGTGGAGAGTAAGAGGGGGAAAGAAACGAAGGATTGAGAAGGTGAAATATGGAGAGAAAAAAAATCGTAGAAAGAGAGAAAGAAAAACGAAAGAGAGGGAAGGTGAAAGAGAACGAAAGCGAGAGAAAGATTATGGAAGAAAGAGAAAGAGAAAGACTGATAGTACCACACACCCTCACACGCAATTGGATCTGTTC
>BOPN01008525.1:42500-43685 GCA_017312705.2 Penaeus japonicus | reverse complement strand
ATATATATATATATATACGTGTGTGTGTGTGTGTGTGTGTGTGTGTGTGTACATATATATATACTGCATACTCAAACATTCACACACACTCCCACACCACACCCTAAGTCGGATTTCTTGTCAGAGGTTAAGTTATTTAAACCCCAAAGCGGAACCATGTATATTGATCAAAATTGACTCGCATGTTGCTAACAAACAGTCACTGAGTCCACAAGAAGATTCTACTGATAGTCTCAGCTTGGTGCAGCTTGTTGGCTTTAATTATGCAGGATATATTGTCTGCAGTATATACAGGAGAAAGAGATTGGTGGAAAGATAGAGAGGGAGGAGAGATTGCGTGAGAGATAGAATGAGAGAATGAGGAGGAGAAGAAAGAGAGACAGAGTAGAAGAGAGAAAATAATAAACTCATTTTTACTTTTTTTCTACGTTTGTCATAATGATTCTCCCTTTATTTTGCAAAAAAAAAAAAAAAAAAAAAAAAAAAAGAGAGAGAGAGAGAGAGAAAACATATTATCTGAAAAAGCAGAGGGGAAAATGAAATGTCTTTTCGTAGAGAGAATCGGTTACTGTACGCTCTATATGAACCCTATAACCGATATACCATATGTTCGTTATAACCGAGAAAGATATACGTAGTTCAAATTAGTATCCATTTCATTATAGATTCAAACCAATATGCAATGTATAAGGATATTCTATCATCAATATCAATGTAAGTTGTACGTTATCACTATATAAATCTACAATATTTTTCAGAATGAACCAATATCAGATACTTACCCACAGTATCCTAATATCATATCAACACCTACCAAGGATACATTTATACGGACCCATACCAACATAACCTGCATATCAACAAAACATCAGCATCAATCTGTATCACTACACAGACTAAATTCCAATACCAGGACATACCAGTACCAGCTGCGGGTAAATTCTCTGTCGATTCCTCATAAAGTTGATGTGCCTCACAGACTCATGGCAAAGCGAGGTATTTTCCTGAGCAGGAGGCCCGGTGCTTAACCAATGTCTAAGGTCGCGTGTTATTACTAGGAAAATATACATGCCATATTACGTGTGTGGAGATCGTTTTTCGCTATATATATATATATGTGTGTGTGTGTGTGTGTGTTTGTTTGTTTGTCTACCTGTTTGCTGGTTTATCTCTTTATCTGTCTAT
>BOPN01008525.1:0-20000 GCA_017312705.2 Penaeus japonicus | reverse complement strand
AATTGTCAACTTCACTCACTCATTACTTATAGTACAATAAAATAACATAGTGATCCAAAATCCCCGAACGCCATGACGCCCATTGTCAGGCAAGAGGTCCTGCGTCATTTATGACGAAAAAACACGTCATCCGTCGTTAACGGGTTAAGGGAGTTGATGTTGCTGATTGATGTGACATCCTTGTAGATTATATATATATATATATATATATATATATATATATATATATATATATATGTATATGTATATGTATATGTATATGTATATGTATATATATATGTATATGTATATATATATGTATATGTATATATATATGTATATATATATGTATATGTATATATATATGTATATATATATATGTATATGTATATGTATATGTATATATATATATATATATATATATATATATATATATATATATATATATATATATATATATAATGTATATATATACATATATACATATATACTTTTTTTCTTTTTTTTAAATAGATTTTTCAAGTATGTAAAATCTTCAAATCTAGCAGAAATCATATTTTACGAAAAAGTATCAGTCATCTGTTCCATGTTCTACTTATCAGATCTCTTTTTTTTTTTTTTTTTTTTTTCTTTGCTAAACTTAACTCATACTTTGACTTTTGATTTTGTTGTTTAGATTTTAGGTTTGTGAGAGCGCTATAGCTGATTCATGTATTTGGCTCAAAGATTAACCCATTGGTCGCGGTATTAAATAAATATTTGTGCAGTAGGATGGCTGGTCCCATCCGCATCTATGACCAACTCTGCCTTTGCTGCAAACATGCCATCCGCTGCTAATGGGTTAATAAAGTAAATATTAAAAGGTATTTGGCTCAAAGATTATAAAGTAAATATTAAAAGATATTTGGCTCAAAGATTAACAAAGTAAATGTTAAAAGGGGATCTAAATAGAGATTGATTACCAATGATTAACCATTATGTCTAAGGAAATGTTTACAGTCGCTAGAGTCAGAATCTGGTATTCCTCTCCCTCCACTTTTTGGCAGGTTTTAATACTTGCGTCTAACTTTCCTTTCAAGATAGATTGCTGCAGATAATGTTACCAAAATCAAATTTTCCAATAGATGTAAAGGACTCTATAAAAGTCAAGCCAAGTCAGGTGTCATAGGATGTACATCTTACATTGGCTTTTTATTTGTTTTGCAGGATTCGTGTTTACCCGTAGGTATGTTTGTATGGAATATTGAAAATCATAATTCGGAACCTCGTGACGTTTCCATTTCCCTCACTTTCAAGAACGGCACAGGTAGCAGTGAAGATAAAAATGGTAGGTGGACACAAGATTTTCCTTTTTCTGTGTGGTTGTCTGTTTTGTTTTTAGTTTTTCCTTTTTTTTGGGGGGAAGAATCATTGTCATTTGTACATAGAAAACTCTCAAGATGTTTCTCTCACAAATTTTTTTTTTTTTTTCTAATTTCTGTAATTCTGCTTTTGATATAAATACCCTATAGTAGTTCCCATTCGAAGTAAGTACAATGCGTTTAATGTCCATTGCAAGAACAAATGTTGAGATGTGTATATATATATATATATATATACTCCTTTATTTTATATCACTATTTTAAAACTCTCTTTATGAATGATTTCAGGAGAATGTTGGAGCGAAGTTTGGGAGAGAAATTTGGAAGAAGGAAAAGCGAAGGGCGTCGTGTTGCACCAGACCATCAAAAGTCTCAACCTGAGATACTGTTTGGCCGTCAGAGAAAAGGTTGGTGGACCTGGGTGTGCAAACTTTATTTTTGCTGTTGGTTGGCTTCTGTTATTAGTTCGTTTCATTGCCTTTTTCATTAACCCATGGGTCACGGTTTTTATGAAATATGTTTGCAGTCATGTGGTAGGTTTATGTTGTGTGGCATGGTGCCATTCATGTTTATGACCAATGCTGCCTTGACAGCAAATCATGCCATCTGCTATCAATGGGTTAAGGCTTTGTGATTAATTGATTGATTTTTTCATGACAATCATAAACTATAGATCTTCATAGCCAGAGAGAAAAATTAGCAGGGTATAAGCAAAGAACAGCCAAGGTCTGGCTTACCTATTGCCATCACACCTAGGGATTGCTTAATGACACATTTACAACAATGATTAAATACACAATTACCACAATTTCCCCCAAAAGATTTGGCAAATGCCATCAAAATGCTAAGACTTCACACTGAAAGACCTACCTCTCCCTCCAGTCCTCCCTGCTTACTGCCTCATGCCTCTTGAACATAGTTCCCTCATACACTAATTTCCTCCCCGCCCCCCTTTGAAACATCCAGGTTCTGCCGCAGGTCAACTGTTAATATTTTTATCAGATGCTTTTATTTTCAACATTGAGTTTCATTTCTGTTACGCTTTGTTTCTTTTCTTTTTATTGATCTGTTGTCAGTGTAATTTTACATCCTCTGTTGATTGCTTTGCCTTGTATTTTAGACAGTTAATTTTCATCTTTCTCATTGATAATTGTTTGATAACTTTTATGTCACATGCCGGTAATGAATAGTCTGTCATTTGATCTATATATTTTTGTAATTGTTTTTTTAGATTTTCCTTTGCAATACCCTCCCCACATTTTATATGATCCTTATATATTTTTCATACATTACATATTTCTGACCCTCAAGGGTTGTTGCAAAGGTTATAAAAATCAGACATGAAAGAATAGGAACTTTCCACACGTTAATTGCCTCTTTAATTTTTTTTCTTCCTCCCCATATGCATACATATAATTCCATCCATTTACAAAATTCCATTTTTAATTTTCCTTCTCCTCCTCCCCCCCCCCCCCCCCCCCCCTTATGCAGCCTGGAGTCTCGGCCTCCCACTGCCCAGGCTTCGATCCCACAGGGCCGGGCGACTCTGTGTGGAATGACCTCAAAATGGACGGAGAACTAGAGAGCAAGGAGGCGCCGCTGATAAAGACAAGTAGGTCGCCCACACTTTCTATTTTTTATAGTTTTTCTTTTTTTCATGGAGAGTTTGTATTGAAGTAGCAGTTTGTGCATTTTTATTTTTCATGTTTAGTGTAAAGTTTTGTCTTCTCATAATTGTATATGAGAACTGTCTTCTTCGCTGTTAAAATATGAATTTATAGTTTTAGGTATATATATTCTAATAGCAATTGACTATTGATTGATGTTGATAATAATAAAAGGTAAAATATGATAGTAGTATTTGTGACAGTAATTATAAACTTTGACCAATATTGTAATGATAATCGTAAGAATAATGATTAATTAATATAATCTGAATGTTGATAATATTAATAACTATCATTAGTATTGACTTCTACAATTAATCTTAGGCACAATAACCAAAATTATAGAAGTGATGCTCTTAGTGTCTCAAACTAACAAACACCCTAAGAACAGCAGACCATAAAACCAATGTGTTCCCCCTATCTCCTCGCCTGCCACAAAGCCCCTGAACAAATCCTAGAATTACATCCATTTTTAACCAAACCCCTTATTGTCACTAGGAAAAGGTGAAGAGAGAGCAGTGGCAGTGTGTGGGAAGTGTAGCATTGGGGCCAACAAGTCGGGCATGGTAGAGATCGCCCTGGCTTGGGACATGCCGCAAATTGTGTTCAAAAGCCGGGGGATCACTCACACCAGGTGGGAGGAGCCCGGACAGAGACCGTTGTGTGTGTGTGTGTGTGTGTGTGGTTGTGACAGGCGTGTGTGCGGCCTATGTTTGTCGGTCTGCTTGCCCGTGGATGACTGTGCAGTAACCCTGTATAGATGACACCACCCCCCCACCCTCTCTTCGGTTCTTGTTTCTTGCCACGGATTTTTAAAAAGTGTGGATGTGGTTTCTCTCTCCTTTTTATCACGTTATTTTCTCTTTATCTTTTTAACCGTTTGGTCTTTTTATAGGATTTCTCTGTGATGTTAATGTCTATTTCCCTTAAAGAATAGTAAAACCCATTTTCTCTGACACTGAAATATAACTCGCACACTTTAATTTGATCACATAGTTATCATGCCCCATAAAACAATCTAAAAAGCAAATTAAGTGATACACATTGAATTCATGATTGGCTTCCTCTTTGGCTAAGACTCCATGCCTTCATACCAGACGATACACGCGGTGGTTTGGCGACGAGCAGACAGCAGCGCAGGAGATTGCGTCATATGCCCTGGACAGCTACAAGCAGTGGGAAGTCGATATAGAAAACTGGCAGAATCCTATCCTGCAAGACAAGTAAGGCTCTTTGTATGCTGACACATATGTACATATACAGATGCAGCTGGTATTTGTATTATGTTTTAGAACTGATGTCTATTCCTGTTTTATTATCTTTTGCTATTTATTATAATCTTTCTTTTTCTGTTTCTTTTTTTTCTTTTTTTTTTTCTTTTTGCCTGTTGTTAACATTGTTTTGATTACAACTGCTTTAGTGATTTATTATTTTTATTATTATTATTATTATTATTGTTAATATTAATAATGATATTAATACTGATATTATTATTATTATTGATACTCTTATATTATTATTATTATTGATATTGATATTGATATTATTATTAGCACTAGTATTATTATCGCTACCACTAATGATAATGATTTTAATGCCGCTCTTACTATTATTGTCATTATCATCATCTCTGGTATTACCATCATTGTGATCAAAGCCATTGGAATAGTATCATAACCCTTTAAAAAACACTTGCAGAGACTTGCCTGACTGGTTCAAAAGCGCGATCTTCAACGAGCTCTACTTCATCTCGGACGGAGGCTCTGTCTGGCTCGAAATCACGCCCTCGCCCAATAACCCCTTGCCAGCCTACGACACTAGGTAAGGCCTATGGGAGTTAGCTCATTATTTGGCGTTGCGTTATAGGGCTTGTTCTTCCTTTTCCTGGTCTAGAAATTGGTTTGTTGACAGTTGAAATGATTCTTTTATTTAAAATAACAGGATGGCACATAACTGCTTAAGGGAGAGGCAACTGCTCCCTCTGTGGGATACAAATTTATCTAATATTTCAGTATTGTTGACTTGGAGTTAGAATTGGGTTTACAAAGCCTAAAAAAAAAAACTGAAGACCCGCAGGAATAATCTATCAGATATATTAGATAAACATTAAAAGATCATGTATGCTCTGCAAATCACTATCACCTTCATACTGTCACTCACTCCCTCCCTCCCTCCTTCCCTCCTTCCCTCCTAGACCTGAGTACGGACGCTTTGCTTACCTGGAGAGCCACGAGTACCGGATGTACAACACCTACGACGTGCACTTCTACGCGTCGTGGGCCCTCGTCATGCTATGGCCCGAGCTGCAGAAGTCCCTCCAGTACGACATGGCCCAGTGGACCACCTCGGCCGACCTCACTCCCCGGACGCATCTCTTCAGGGGGAATAAGGGGGTGCGCAAGCTGGCCAATGCGGTGCCACATGATATTGGCGATCCAGGTGAGTTGGTTTGGATTCAGTTGGGTACGGCCTGGTATCTCTCTCTCTCTCTCTCATTGCTCTCTTCTTCTTCTTCTTCCTCTGCTTTTTCTTCTTCATCTTTTTTCTACCTATTCTTTTTCTTCTTTTCTTCTTTTTTTTTGTTCTTCCTATTCTTCTTTTACTTCTGCTTCTTTTTCTTATTATTATTATTATTATTTTTATTCTACTTCTTCATTATCTTCTTCTTCTTCTTCCTCTTCAGAAATGCTATTTTTTGAAATGTCAGCCATGCAAATTTTTTATATCATTATCATTGTTATTATTATGATGATGATAATAGTTATTGGCATTACTGTTGTTATTATCATTATTATTATCATTGTATATACAAATCTTACTCTTATCATTATTATTATTATTATTATTATTGTTATTGATTACATAGTTATTAATAATTTTATTATTACTGTCCTCATTATAATCATTATTTAAATTATTTGTTAATTTTCAGAGGATGAGCCCTTCGTGCGTGTGAATGCTTACCAGATTCACGACATTAGTTACTGGAAAGATCTGAACCTCAAGTTTGTTTTACAGGTGAGAAATTATGAAAGTTTTTATTTTCATATTCTTTCTTTTACCTTTAGTTTCGTATGAATGTGTTATTGATTTTTCTTGTTTTGTTTAGCTTGTGAGATTGCAATTCTTGTGGTGGAGTTTATTGGTAGTTTTCTCCTATGTAAATATCTGTTATATTGATAGGTAATAACAATGCAAATAATGTGGCTATTAGGCAATTTCAAGACATAGACCCCCCCCCCCCAAAAAAAAAAAAAAAAAAAAAAAAAAAAAAATATATATATATATATACATATGAAAAAGAAAAAAAGTAGATCTTCAACTGATACAAGTAAGCAGGAAAATCCAGAATGTTAACTTCCAAAATCGACTGACCCCAGTGCCTCTCCTAGGTGTACAGAGACCACACCTTCTTCCGCGATTTTGACCACCTGACGCACATGTGGCCGGTGTGTCGGGCGGTTATGGACCGTTGCTTCTCCTACGACCGCGACGGCGACGGCCTGATCGAGAACGAGGGCCAGGCGGACCAGACTTACGACTCATGGGTCATGCACGGACCCTCGGCCTACTGCTGCTCTCTCTGGGTGGCCGCTCTGGCTGTCATGGTGGAGATGGCCACCGAGCTCAAGGACGAGGCAGAGGAGAAGAAGTTCGCCGAAGCCCTGGCCAAGGCGAGAGTGGCCCTGCAGGAGAAGCTGTGGAACGGTGAGTGGGGCCGGCGAGAGTCGGGTACTGCAGGCAATGGATCAGAACATGGTTACTATACGGATGTGTTTTTTAGCAAAACTGCCGATTATTATCAATTTTCATTAGATATTACTGAATTTTGTTGCTTTTTTAAAAAATAATTATAGCCTTTTTTTTTATCATTTCTGTCTGCAGAGCCTAATGCTTTTTCTCTTCTCCACAGGAAAATACTACAAGTTTGACTGTTGCGACGCTCCCCACAGCCACAGTATCATGGCTGATCAGCTGGTTGGTCACTGGTATCTCTCTCTCTCAGGAGCTGGGGTTGAGGTGAGGGAAATCTTCCATCTGTCAAAATCTTAACCCAGTCACGACAGGGGCATTCCAGCCTTGCATGTTACAATGCTGTGGCTCTCGAACGCATAGGCCTAAATCAGTTAAATAAACGATGCCGTATGGCGTCACCCAGCGAACGGGCCTTGAATGCGCGGTACCGTAGTGTACCACCCGTCCAGAGAGGGTTAATCTTGAGGGTCATTATTGATGTTATCATTATTGTGGTTATTATTAGTATCTTTGATGTGATTCTTCTTTTTATAGTTGTTGTTGTTGTCATTGTTATTGTCATTATTGTTATATGTGAAAAGGAAAAGGAAATGTAATTATTGTTTTTTTTATGCTGTTTGCTGTGAAGTTATGGTGGCTCAGTAATGTTACTTGTGTTAATGGTATTATTATCGTTATTTTTATCATGAAAATTACAATATCATTAATATCACTATTAATAATAGAAATAGTATGATATTAGCAAAAGGAAATGACAACGTAAAAGCAAAAACACACATCCTGGCCCCCACAGGTATTCAGAAGGGACTGCGTGAAGTCGGTCCTCGAACTCCTGTACGAATACAACGTCCAGAGGTTCAACAACGGAGAGATGGGAGCAGTGAACGGCATGAACCCCGATGGCAGTATAGACCGTTACACCATGCAGAGTGAGGAGATGTGGGTAGGGGTCACCTATGGGCTCGCTGCTACTATGATCTATGAGGTGAGTGTTAGGGTAGTTGTCTTCTTCATTCTTTTCTTTTTCTTCTTTTTCTTCTTGTTTTTTCTTCTTCTTTTTTTCTTCTTGTTTTCCTTCTTCTTCTTCCTCTTCTTTTCTTTTTATTCTGAGTGAATATTACATGGCTATTATAAGACAGTGTTATAAGTGAAATGTTACTGTGTGTGTGTATGTGTGTTTGTATACATTTGTATTGACATATAAATGTGTACAGTGGTATACTGATACATAGATAGATGCATTTTGGGTTGTAGTTGTAGTTGGGTTGACACTCACCCTCTCTTTGTTCTCTGCAATTTCAGGGAATGGTGGAGCAAGGTTTCAAGACAGCCGAAGGTGTCTACCGCACTGTCTATGAGAAGATCGGCCAGGGGTTCGAGACTCCTGAAGCCCTGTACGGAGAGCACAAGTACCGCGCCATAGGCTACATGCGGCCGCTGTCCATCTGGTCAATGTACCACGCTTACTTGCAGCAGAAGAGAAGGAAGATGGCCGAAGCTTGCCAGAAGAGCTACAGCAACACGTCCTCTCCCGTGCCGTCCATGACGAGCGAAGACGGAGTGAATCTGGTGCTGGATTCTTCAAGCGACGTCTCCAAATGAGGAGAGGAAGGGAGGACTTGCATCTCAAAATCTCTTTTAAACGTTTCAAACTGGGATTTGGGAATTCCTTGCAGATGGCGTATCCTCTCCTCTGTGATATGAGTCAAGCAGATGTGATGATGATGATGTAAAGTGATGCTTTTTCTACTACATGGTCACTGGTGAGCTTTGTTGCAAGGACATTGCCAGGCGTCAAGGAAACACATGCATTTGTGTGTACTTGTCAGTTTTTTATGTCTTACTATGTATCATCATTATTTTAGTCCCATATTCCTATTCTTTCACTGTGCATTCATTCATTCTTCAGTCAATTTTTTTTTTGTAATGATAAGCTTCATTCTCAGAGATTCTCTTCTCTATCCCAGAATATGAAGAATTTGTATGTGTGTGTGTTGTGGTCAGCAGAACTCCTATAGTAAACTTCTTTGTGTAAGTTCAAACAACGGCGACGCCACGAGAGTTATTATACACCCTATCTTCCTCTCTGTCAGGGGATCGATATTCCAGGGTCAGTCTTGAGAAATTTTTGTAATTTTTAGGAAAAGGGCTCATGATATTTAGAAAATCTATATCAAGTAGTATTTCGTCGATCTTAAATGCATTCTCGTAGTGTCGTTGGAGTCCAATGAGATGAAAGAAGTATTTTATATTAATAATGCATAGGAGTTTTCTATTACATTTGAACTGTACAGAGAATTTGACACTTGGTGAACATGTTCTTTGGTGTTGGCAATCATATTTTTTATCCTATAGTGGAAATGATAAGAAACAGGAGCTTTGTAAAAGTGCTTCCCAATACAGTCTCTGAAAAGTGACTGGAATGTCATGCAATTACCCTAGTCGATTTCCGTTTTTTATAATTCTGTAGACTTAGAGATGCGAGGATAGTGTCCACTGTGATGCAGAAGGACCATACCTTGTCCATGTGGTCTCTTATTGACATTCATAGGATTAGGAATCATGTTTATGCTTTTCATGAAAGGAAAAGCATGTACAGAACATGTGGTATTGCAACGCTGACTATAATTTACGGCAATCTTACAAAACTCACAGGTGCTATTCACGTTCAACAAAGACCTATAGAAAAATAAAAGGGGTCCACTAACAACAATGTTGTATGTTCAGCTTGGGCTCTGACGAGTTATTTATAGTTCACGTGACATGAAGTTATCAACCTATGCCTTGAGAGCAGTGAATATTTCCTTTTTTTACTTATTTGCCGGGTCATGTGAAGGACTAATTAGCCGTGGAATATTAGTATTGAATTATTGAGAGTAGTTTGACTTTATTTATGGTAGGGATTTTTTTTACTTGTTACTTAAAAGAAATCATTATAGTGTGTGTAGTTTTAAATTGTGTGTAAGAAATCATTATTATAGTGTGTGTAGTTTTAAATTGTGTGTGTGTGTGTGTGTGCTTGCATGCGTGTGTGTGTGCGTGTGTGTGTG
Source organism: Penaeus japonicus (assembly GCA_017312705.2). NCBI lineage: Eukaryota > Metazoa > Arthropoda > Malacostraca > Decapoda > Penaeidae > Penaeus > Penaeus japonicus. The sequence continues at coordinate 10,187 of BOPN01008525.1, read as the reverse complement.
TGTGTGTGTGTGTGTGTGTGTGTGTGTGCGTGTGTGTGTGTGTGTGTGTGTGTGTGTGCACGCGCGCGCATGTGTGTGCGTGTGTGTATGTATGTATGTATGTATAAATATATATATATATATATATATATATATGTATATATATTATATTATGTATGTATGGATATTTACATTTATATTAATATATGATATTATATGTGTATGACTGTATTCATGTAAAATACTTAAGGATCTTTTCATTGTATTTTTATACATAAGTTATACAATTTCCCTGCTCTAATCTTCATGTTTAAGCCTGTGTGGTTCCCTTAGGTAAGTCAAGTCTTCCCCCTCTAGTTTATTCAGTGTTTCCTTCTATGTGTTTTTTTTTTTTTTTTTTTTTTTTCTACATTCATTTCCTAATTTGAGTTGTATTGGTTGATCTGTAAGGAAAAAATGTAGTGTGTTTTGTTATTTTATCCCCCTCTTCTGTCCCTCCCTTGTTGATTTTATCCGTTTGCGGGAATTGGATCCTGCGTTTTCTTTCTTAGTTTTACTTTGTTTGCGTTTTAATGTTGTGGTAGATGTAGATTGCGTACTCTGTGTCTGGTGAGTTGTTGTTTGCATTTATATCCAGAAGAACGTTATGTCAAGAGAGGATTTCTACTTCCTAGTGCAGATCGATTTTTTTTTTTTTTTTTTTTTTACATGACTTAAATATGTATTGTGCCTTGTACGTGGCATTCATTGAGTGAAATATATTATATAAGTATAGTGAGTTTAGGATTGATAGGACAACATTAGTGTAGTATAGATATGATTTTATTAATTTTATTTTTTATTTATTTATTTTTTTGTATTTATATTTGTATTTGTATGTTAGCTTGTGGCATATAAAAGAGTACTCTTAATGCACTTTCATCTGTCTTTCCCTCCCTTTCCCTTTCTCTTCCTTTCTCCCTTCTATCTCCTCTCTTTCCTCTCTCTCTATTCTTTCTCTATTCTCTCTCTCATTTCTTTCTCACTCACCTCTCTCCCTCCCTCCCCCCCCCCCTCTCTCTCTCTCTCTCTCTCTCCCTCCCCCCCTCCCCCTCTCTCCCTCTCTCCCTCTCCCTCTCTCTCTCTCTCTCTCTCTCTCTCTCTCTCTCTCTCTCTCTCTCTCTCTCTCTCTCTCCTCTCTCTCTCTTTCTCTCTCTCTCTCTTTCTCTCTCTCTCTCTCTCTTTCTCTCTCTCTCTTTCTCTCTCTCTCTCTCTCTCTCTCTCTCTCTCTCTCTCTCTCTCTCTCTCTCTCTCTCTCTCTCTCTCTCTCTCTCTCTCTCTCCTCTCTCCCTTTCCCTCTCCCCCTCCCCCTCCCCTTCCCCTCCCTCCCTCCCTCCCTCCCTCCCTCCCTCCCTCCCTATCCTTAAAATGACTTGTTACATTATCCAGCCAACTGAATGCACAAATCCTCTAATACCCAGGTATTTTGCTGTGACAATATTGTAAACTAGACTTAAATAGAAAACACACACACACACACACACACACACACACACACACACACACACACACACACACACACACACACACACAAAAATATATCATTCATTTTTTCTCTCATTCATTGATTCATTCATTCATTTATATATATTAAAAATTAGTAGCCTTCACATATCCTCATGGCTCTCCTCCCTCCCTCCCTCCCTCCCTCCCTCCCTCCCCCCTCTCCCTCTCCCTCTCCCTCTCCCTCTCCCTCTCCCTCTCCCTCTCTCTCTCTCTCTCTCTCTCTCTCTCTCTCTCTCTCTCTCTCTCTCTCTCTCTCTCTCTCTCTCTCTCTCTCTCTCTTCCCCCCCTCTCTCTCTTCCCCCCTCTCTCTCTTCCTCTCTCTCTCTTCCTCTCTCTCTCTCTTTCTCTCTCTCTCTCTTTCTCTCTCTCTCTCTCTCTTTCTCTCTCTCTCTCTCTCTCTCTCTCTCTCTCTCTCTCTCTCTCTCTCTCTCTCTCTCTCTCTCTCTCTCTCTCTCTCTCTCTCTCTCTCTCTCTCTCTCTCTCTCTCTCTCCCTCTCTCTTTCTCTCCCTCCCTCCCTCCCTCCCTCCCTCCCTCCCTCCCTATCTTTAAAATGACTTGTTACATTATGCAGCCAACTGAATGCACAAATCCTCTAATACCCAGGTATTTTGCTGTGACAATATTGTAAACTAGACTTAAATAGAAAACACACACACACACACACACACACACACACACACACACACACACACACACACACACACACACACACACACACACACACACAAAATATATCATTCATTTTTTCTCTCATTCATTGATTCATTCATTCATTTATATATATTAAAAATTAGTAGCCTTCACATATCCTCATGGCTCATTTGATGGAAACTTCCTTATTTATTTATAACAACAGTGCTGATAAACAATTACAATTGTGCTTTTAAATACACAGTCAATTTATTTACAAAGTAACATAGGAACACCCTCAAAATAGCGTGCGTTTGTAGACATAGAATGACTTTTTAGCACTTGTTATATATATATATACAGACTTGACCTTGTTAAACTATTTTATCTATAACTGTTTAGAATTTTGTTACTCCTTTTAAAAGATTTGGTGCACCCCTTTAGGTATTTTTTCTCTTTGCCATACCTGTTTTGTTTTTTTTCTCCTCCTTCCCAGATATGTATTTTTTGTTATTTTATTTATTTAATGGTACAGCTGTAATTTTGTTTGTGTATTTGTTATTTTTTCTTCGGACTGTCTTATGTTAGGCATTATGTGTAAAGCTTTACTCAGGCCTGTAACTTTTTGGTTGATGTAATTGTAATTTTAATTGCATAGCTGTTTTTTATTATTCATATTTGTTAACCTGTTGATGTCTCTTTGTCTTGAGAGATATTCCTTTTGTATTTCTGATATGGATTATTTCAAAATATATATTGGTTTGTTTCTCGGTTATATTGATTACCTACATTTCCACCGAGTCTTAATTTGTATTGTAAGCTAAACATAAAAAGATATTTAATTAGTTCGCCTTCTCTTTCCTGTCTCTCTCTCTCTCTCTCTCATTTTCTTGCTTGCTCTTCCTCCCTCCCCTTCCCCTTCTCTCTCTGAATCTGAATATATAATGCGTAGAGTGCCTATTTTTGGCGCATATCTCTCTCTCTCTCTCTCTCTCTCTCTCTCTCTCTCTCTCTCTCTCTCTGTCCCTCTCCCTCTCCCTCTCCCTCACCCCTTCTCTTTCTCTTTCCCTTTAATTTCCCTCTCTCTTTCTCTCACTTTCTCATCCATTTTGGGTTCATGTGGTTGTGGGAAATGTACAAATACTGTGAACAAGGAAGTAGGTAATAGGGAAAAAAAAATTATCCAATATTTGATACCACTTCATGGTGAAAAGAGGGTTATAGGTAATCGTCTTTTGTAGATCGTATGGTTCAAGTTTGGTTGAACCCCTAAAGGATGGCCATACTTATTGGTTGAACCCCGAAATGATGGCCGTACTTCTTGGTTGAACCCCTAAATGACGGCCATGCTTCTTGGTTGAACCCCTAAATGATGGCAATACTTCTTGGTTGAACCCCTAAATGATGGCCATACTTCTTGGTTGAACCCCGAAATGATGGCCGTACTTCTTGGTTGAACCCCTAAATGACGGCCATACTTCTTTAGCCATGCTCATGTGAAGACATTCAACCTGTATCTAAATTATTTTGTGGAAATCTGGAAAATGGTTGTAAGGTTTTCTTATAATGTGGATTTTGGTCTGTAGATTCCAATGATACAACTCGCTCTTTTATTCAGATTTTATTAGAGAAGGATAGAAGTGATTGTCTATTGTATTTCTTCATCAGATCACAGGATGGTGCATCCTTTAGGGGTAAAAAAATTATCTGATTATATTTTTCCTTTGGTATAGAGGTGTGTTTGTATTAACTCACTTAAAGAGTCAGTCTGTGTAGAAATTCATTGCTCATTTGAATAAAGAAATGATATTATTTGTAAATTCTCATGTTAAAATTAATGGGAGATAGCATAGAGAACAACTGCATTTTGTTAAAGGATTGACTATGGAAAATTTGATAAATAAATTGATATCTGAAATTTGATTCTACTTTTTCTTACAATTATACTTCTCACTTCAAAGTTAATCTTGTAAAGGCTCCCACTCCAGACACACACACAAAATAAAATACTCAAACCAAATATTACATATACCATTTTATACCCTTGAGAAATTGGCACTAGAAAAAATAATAGTGTTGTACAGTCCTAAAAAATTCACTGTTTCTCATTAAGTTAGTTGAAATCAAATTGAAAACCATCAACTCCAAAGGTGAGATAAATTTTCAATATGTATTTTGGCAAAATCTCTGTCAGACATTAGACACTATATGCCAACATATGCCACTCATTTTTCTGACTGGATGGTATTAAAAAAAAAAAAAAAAAAAAAAAAAAACTAGAAACATCTGCTATACTTAGTGTAATCCCATGCTGAGTACGAGAAAGCACTTAAATTTAAGTATTTAGTGTTTTTTTTCCATAGGTGTCTAACTATTAGACTTCCAACAAAATGTATGTTTTTGAGATGTTCCAGCAGGAAATCCCTGGAAAATATATACATTTTAGATTCTAAGATATCAAACTATTAAAAATTATTGAAATTAACTATTAAAATATTAAGATAAACATGGGTGTTACAAAAAAATATTAGATAAAGAGGAATCTGTACACTAAATTGTAAACACGAATGAGACATGAAAATTATAAAGGAAAAAAAATATAACCACAAAAGAAATTTGTAACAGTTTTTATGAGGCATTTGCATTTGTTTCAAAGAAAGACAAAAAGCATGAAATTTAAGGAACCTTTGAACACATGAAATAAAACAGCTGAGTGTACAGAATTAACAGAAACTGAGTGTGGTTTCCAACAAGTGTCTAATCCACCGAAAAATGAGGAAAATGTGTGGTGGATTTTATCAGAAAACCACTATTATTAGGAAAGAAAATTGCTTTAAGTCCCGACTTTCTTCGCTGAGTAGAGAAGGGAATGAAAATACTATTCAAATATCACAGAATTTTACTTAATAAAAGGTAAAATAAATTTCATTACATATATTGCACTAAGGCTAAAATAAGCACTTGACTATTCAAATCAAAAAATAATATCAAAATCTCATACCGAAGTCTTACTGACATTTGCATATTCAACACTCACAATTCTCCAAAGGAAAAACAAAAGGTGTATTTCAGTCACGTATATCAACAGAAGACTCACTGCTTACAACCAGACATATCAGATGTGCAGCATTTAAAACATCATCACTCATTTACATAGAACATTCTCTTTTGTTACAAGAAGCTGGTTTTATTCCTTCTTTTTTTTTTTTTTTTTTTTTTGGAATTTTTTTGGAATTTCATGTTAGAGAACGACTAGCCGTGAGAAAAATTTAGGATGAGAGATAGATTGAGAGAGGGAGGGAAGGGGAGAGAGGGAGAGGGAGAGGGAGAGAGAAAGAGAGAGAGAGAGAGAAAGAGAGAGAGAGAGAGAGAGAGAGAGAGAGAGAGAGAGAGAGAGAGAGAGAGAGAGAGAGAGAGAGAGAGAGAGAGAGAGAGACAGAGAGAGAGAGAGAGGAAAAGTCGGGTAAAATAAGAAACACCTTATATTCTCAGAACATTATTCATAAAACAGCAATGTATCCTTATTTACAATATACCCATCATGATCAATTTAATGTAGCTTCTATCTCTCCACCCAAGCAACAACTTACAAGCAATATCACAACAACTCACAATGACATATGGATAAAACTTGGACACCAAGTTGCAATTCAGTTTCCATTTCTACCCCTGAACAAAGTTGATTCCTTTTCAAGAGAAGTTGACTGTTTTTTTCAAGTCAAAGATGCTTCTCTTGCAAGTCTAGGTTGATCCTCTTGTAAGTCACCATTTAATAGAGAAATATAGATCAACATAGCTAAGGAGTTTGACTAATAATCTCATCTATGGTATATCATGCATTTCACTGTGTTCAATACCAGTTTTCCAACATGATATGCAGTACCTGAATAAAACCTCTTTCAAAAGCCAAAATTTAACATTAGTATAGATGATCTGACCTGTTCAAGAATGGCATCCAGGTTGGACAATTTCATAAATGTCAGACTATCACTAAGAATGAAGGAATAGTATATATCTTGTCACAAGTTGGAATAAGATCTTACTGACAAATATATATATGAACATTTGATCATAAGAATAAGATCACAGGTGTAGGTAGGTTTTACCAAAGCATGGAACAGGTACACAAATTGGCTTGGTCTACAAGGATACAAGGAAAGGAACTCAAATCATAATATGTGATATGCAGAGACATCAGGCATATGTAGCATGGGTGGAGGCATGAGCTGAGATCTATAATATGTCTGTTTCTTTGTTTTCCATCCAGATAGTCTCTCATATTATATTTGGAAGTGAGGGTATTGGATTTTGAGTTACTGCATCTTGGAAAATGTTCATAATATGTGGGTAACTGTTGGCAAACACTTATAAGAAGTTCACACAAATACTAGTACATGAAATGAACAAGCCAGTACAAGGAGTAATACATATTTTTTCTCTTCTTTTTCCATATCATTTTTTTTTTTTTTTATTCAATTTTATGCACATGTTAACAGCAGTACAGTGGCTGCATAACAGTGGAGAAAAAGATTATTCACCTACTTGGCACTATAATCTGAAACATTGCTACGTATTTCCAAAATAGTTATTCATTTGATTTACACTTTTCTCCTCCTCCTCCTCCTCCTCCTCCTCCTCCTTCTTCTTCTTCTTTCATTTAGTTAATCAATTTCCTCAACAAACTTTCTTCTTAGCCAGGAGGGCTAAAATCTCTCATCCCTGATAAAGCTATCTTACACAAGTCATTGGAAACATCATAAATACTCAACATTATTACAGCTATTTTATACAACAGTTTTAAACATTACAGACATTCAAGTTGGTACATTATAGAGGACTTCTATGGGGCATTTACATCAAATTCACACACTCTCAACACCAAGGTTGACACAAATGGTTACTTATAACTACAATTCCATTTACAGTACAGTTAATATTTGCTTGCATGACAGCAAATGAAAGCAGAGATCACTCCATTCCTTCATAATCTATGAAAAGGGAAAATATTGTATCTAAAGTTTTGAATCCCTTGTTTCACGGACAGGAAAAATAGACAGATTTAAAATGAGTCAAAATAATCTCTTATTATGCAATATCATTCATTATCAAACTTTTGCTACAGTTGATACAAAAATATCCTGAAAAGCGTGTAATGGTAATCAATAAGTACTGTACTGCAATAGAAGACTACAGTGCATATGTATCTCACATATGATTATATGAAATGGGTTGTTTATAAAAAGAGGAAAGTAATTATACATGAGGCTTCGTTTAGTTGGAAAAAGGAAATTACCAAAACTATCAAGTACTTTTTCATCGGAATAAAACATGGAAACTGCAAACACATACTAGCAATGATATATGGCTGAAGTGTTTTGCTAAATAATAGACCTTAAGAAGTACATTGTTTACTGGTTTTCCTGTAGAATTTCATTCATCTATATCTTTTGGCGATGTGTTTATACTGTAGTTTTTAATTCATCGTGCCAGCACGGAATTGTGTTATCAACTATCTGTGAGCTATGTTAAGTAATATCACAAAGTACAAATGTCATAAATAATGTTAATTAACCCTACTGTAAGTACGAACTTAACAAAATCATTAATATTACAGGAAATCTTGACTGTCATTTTCCGGAACATGGTATGCATACTTTCCAGCTTTTGGATACATTTACACATGAACATGTTATATACAGAGAAATCTAAAATACAATCTAATGTTCACAGTAAGTTACATTACTTACCACAAGAATACATTTTTTTTTTTTTTTAAGAAGACTGTCATGTTCAAACTGAAACTGTAAGAACTTAAAACGCTTAAAAGAAAGAAAGAAAGACCATCATACATGTAATGGTCGTTATTTTCCCACATATGGCCGGAGTAAATGCTAATGACAGCCAGACTGAAATTCTATAGCCACACTCACAAAGGAGAGAGAAGTAATACACTTCACTTCCTAATTATTTTCTGCTAACTTGACTGTAAGGCATATCAGTAAAAAATAAAAATTAAATATTCCGAAAATCTGTTGAAGAGGTTCGATGACATTATGAGAAACAGCTCCTTTGAAAAGTCATTATTAAGAGATAAAAGACGTATCACATCACATGTTACACAGGACACAAAGCAGTGAGAACTTTTTTGAAATCCCTAAAAGAAATAGCAGGAGAGAATTCCACACAGATGAATGTATAGGATGTATGAATGTGGACTGTATATAGGAAGATGGAGAGACATATATATATGTGTGTGTGTGTGTGTGTGTGTGTGTGTGTGTGTGTGTGTGTGTGTGTGTGTGTGTGTGTGAGTGTGTGTGTGTGTGTGTGTGTGAGTGAGTGTGTGTGTGAGTGAGTGTGTGTGTGTGTGTGTGTGCGCGCAACGCTTTCTTTAGCCTTTGATTATTTTTTTTCTAAAAAATCGTGTTTGTGTTTATTTCATAGTACGAATGTGTCAGAATATATGATTACGAAGACTCCTTTATTTCCATTCATGACGTAAAATAAGATATATTTCATGTATACAATATGAAGATGTCTGTCCCTAGATTTTCTGCAAACGCGAACGCTCTCCCTGTAAACATTAATGGCCGAGCCGGAGTCGAGTGCGGGAAATTCTCGGGTTGACTTAGCAGTTCCTCGCAACGTACCGCAATTTTCAAAAATGGTTATTGACTGCAGTAAGTATATCATTAGTACTTTAGCTTACTATTAGCGGTAATGTTTGCTTGTCAGTAAAGTTGATGAAAGAGCTAACAACAACGTGGAACAAGACATTTGATTTTGACAACTTCGGATGTGTCATGCATCTTGTGTCGGGGATGCATGACACTTGAAAACACTCACCTATGCAATGTTGAATGGTATTTATCTCTAAACTCTGAAGTAATATATACTTATCATCCGCCTGAGTCGTGATTATCACAGTTTGCAATTATCCAGTACAAGTCAAAGGATGCCATGGCCCCGAGTCTGCGTCTCCATAACATTTGGGGAAGATTGGTTTTATCTTGGTGTCTTACATGGTGACAAGGGAAGCCAACAAGCCGCAATTAGAGTGGAAAGTGCAGAGGCCACAGTGTTGCTGGGTCTGGTTGGGCAAGGATAGATTTGTGGCCTTTGCAGATCATTTTTGCAGATAATTCTAAATATTTGTAATAGCATTGTTTTGTGCATTCATTACTTTAGGTTTATGTTTATGCAAGCCCATTCTGGGCATTTACCTGATAGAAATAAGGATAATTTTCATTTTTTCTGACATAATTGTTGCAAAAAAGAAAGAGAAAAACACCTTTGGTAATCTGTTAAAGGCCAACAAGCCTCCAGTGCACAATCAGGATTGGTATAGAGCCTGATTGGGAACTGCATTTGGCACACCAAATAAGTTTAAATGAAAATATACCTACCACACTATAATATATTTATAAAACTTTGATGGAAGAAAAGAATGCCATTGTAATTTCTGTGTATTTTGTTATACTCAAGTTAATTCATACATTTAAAACTGTGCAGTAATACTATCCAGAATCTCCAAAACCACCCATGCAGGCAATTCAAGAATGCATTCAAGAAGTCAACTTGCCCATTTAGAACTTTGTAGCCAGGTGACAAGAGACATCCCTTAGTACACACACTAATGAATTGCCCTTTAAAGATATTGTACATTAGGTTTGGCACCCAACTTTTCAAGTGTTTGTGGAATATATTCATTGCACAGTTTCTAGCTATATGATATAGATTTGACTGGTTCCTTCTTTGACAAAGAGTTGCCAGGGAGGTCAACAAACTATGGCATACCTTGTTTTTAATTACGTTTTTGTTTTACAAATTGATTAACTTGTTTTTAACTTGTGACGGCTATTTCATAGAAGAAAAATGTCTTAGAAGTCTTTGATCTATTGATTCTATCTTTTATTTTCCTATATATGAAGAATATGTGTGTGTGTGTGTGTGTGTGTGTGTGTGTGTGTGTGTGTGTGTGTGTGTGTGTGTGTGTGTGTGTGTGTGTGTGTGTGTGTGTGTGTGTGTGTGT
>BOPN01008524.1:40000-42896 GCA_017312705.2 Penaeus japonicus | reverse complement strand
CCCCCCTCTCTCTCTCTCTCTCTCTCTCTCTCTCTCTCTCTCTCTCTCTCTCTCTCTCTCTCTCTCTCTCTCTCTCTCTCTCTCTCCTCCCACACACACTCACGAAAATATGAACTTTAATGAAAGGCATTCCTTTCTTTGCACAGGGGAGCTCTCACAGCAGTGAATGTTAACCCGAACAGTGAAACGCCAGTGGCAGTGAAGACCATCAAGAGGAGGGACCTGTAAAAAGACAATAGAACAGTGCGATAGCCCACGATTATACTCGGGCATAAAAGACAATAATAAAAGAAACTAATAAACCGAAAACTGGAATACTGATTGAAAAATCTATCGCGGTGGCGAGAGATTCCTTTCCCTCAAGTTTTGTTAAGTTGTAGCTGGCCCTCGTCCTCCTCCTCGTCCTCCTCCTCCTCTTCCTCGTCCTCCTCCTCCTCCTCCTCCTCCTCCTCCTCCTCCTCCTCCCTCCTCCTTCTCCTTCTCCTCCTCCTTCTTCTTCTTCTTCCTCTTCTTCTTCTTCTTCTTCTTCTTCTTCTTCTCCTCCTCCTCCTCCTCCTCCTCCTCCTCCTCCTCCTCCTCTTCCTGCTCCTCCTCCTGTTCCTGTTTCTCCTCTCCTCTTCACACAGTAATCGTACTAGCAACCCACGTCCTCATTTCCGCCACTTCGTCTTTAACCCCGACACCTCGTCCTCAACCCCGACACCTCGTCCTCAACCCCAACACCACCTCGTCCTCAACCCCAACACCTCGTCCTCAACCCCATCCCCAGAACAACCTCGTCCTCAACCCCACCCCCTCCCCTCCACACACCCTTTCCGTACGATGATGATGAACGAAGCAGGCCCGGTATCGACGACGATGCTGCCGCACTACGACTCGCCCCTGCCGACCCTGTACGAGCCGCAGCCGCAGCCGCCGAAGCCGCGACTCATGTTCAAGATGCCCCGAGTCGTCCCCGACCAGAAGTCCAAGTTCGAGTCGGACGAACTCTTCCGCCGACTCGCCAGGGAGACAGAGGTGAGGGAGGGGGATGGTGTGGATGTGGGTGGCTGTGGGTGGATGTGGGTATGCGTATGAGAGAGATGCTGGGAGAGGGAGAGGGGAGAGAGGGAGAGGGAGAGAGGGAGAGGGAGAGGGAGAGAGGGAGAGGGGAGGGAGAGAGGGAGAGAGGGAGAGGGAGAGGGAGAGGGAAAGAGAGAGAGGAAAGAGAAAGAGAAAGAAAGAGAGAGAGAGATAGAGAGGAAAGGGAAAGAGAAAGAAAGAGAGATAGATAGATAGAGAGAGAGAAAGAGAAAGAGAAAAAGAGAGAGAGAGAGAGAGAGAGAGAGAGAGAGAGAGAGAGAGAGAGAGAGAGAGAGAGAGAGAGAGAGAGAGAGAGAGAGAGAGAGAGAGAGAGAGAGAAAGAAAGAGAGATAGATAGATAGAGAGAGAGAGAGAGAGAGAGAGAGAGAGAGAGAGAGAGAGAGAGAGAGAGAGAGAGAGAGAGAGAGGGGGGGAGAGAGAGAGAGAGAGAGAGAGAGAGAGAGAGAGAGAGAGAGAGAGAGAGAGAGAGAGAGAGAGAGAGAGAGAGAGAGGGGGGGAGAGAGAGAGAGAGAGAGAGAGAGAGAGAGAGAGAGAGAGAGAGAGAGAGAGAGAGAGAGAGAGAGAGAGAGGGGGGGGGGGAGAGAGAGAGAGAGAGAGAGAGAGAGAGAGAGAGAGAGAGAGAGAGAGAGAGAGAGAGAGAGAGAGAGAGAGAAGCTTGTTAAGATAACACAACAATAGAAAGGACGTCACAATAGATAACATTATAACCACAATATTAGATAACAGTTTTAAATGCTTTTTATCTCTCCAGCGGGACACGCAACGACAGAGCATAGTCATCACTAACAGAAATTTTACATCACATTTAGCTATATATATCTCTCTCTCTCTCTCTCTCTCTCTCTCTCTCTCTCTCTCTCTCTCTCTCTCTCTCTCTCTCTCTCTCTCTCTCTCTCTCTCTCTCTCTCTCTCTCTCTCTCTCTCTCTCTCTCTCTCTCTCTCTCTCTCTCTCTCTCTCTCTCTCTCTCTCTCTCTCTCTATCTCTATCTATCTATCTATCCATTTATCTATCTATCTTTCTTTCTTTCTGTCTATCTCTATCTCCCTATCTCCTTTCCCTGTCTCTCTCATCACATATGCATATATATATATATATATATATATATATATATATATATATATATATATATATATATATATATATATATATATATATATATATATATATATATATATATATATATATATATATTATATATATATATATATATATACATATACGTATATATATGTATGTATATTACAGTACAACAGAATGTAAACAAAAGCAATCATGGTTTTGATAATGGTGGTGATGACACCGATTATAATAATAATGACATTGACAATAGGATTAATGACAATGATGATGCGATGGAATGGATAACTATGACAATGATATTCATTATGATATGATAACTTCAAGAATTACTAATGTTGATTATAGATGATAATGATAATAAAAGCTTATTCACATCAGCACTGTGTGTACTATGATGAAGTTATAATGATTATTATTATCATCATCACTGATAACAAAACAACATAAATCAATATCCCCGATGAAATACCATCTTGAAATACCATACGGCTACCATACGAAATACCATACAAAAATATGAATACCATTAGAGTACCGTGCAAAACATTACATAGCATGCCATATCATATGATATAAAACACAAATTGCCATATAAATACCACACAAACTACCATACAAATGTCATATAGATACCATATGGCTACCAAACAAAGTACCATATGAATAACATACAAAATAACACACATTACATATTACCATATAAATACTATATAGTATACCATTCAAAATACC
>BOPN01008524.1:30000-32500 GCA_017312705.2 Penaeus japonicus | reverse complement strand
AATGACAAAGACTGGTTCACATCTATTGATAATGGTAATATTGATCATAAGGATGATAATATCAATGATTATGAAAATGTAATTGATAATAATAACAATAAAAAAAATATTGATGATACTGATAATGATAGAAATAATAATGATAATGACAATAATAATTATGATAATGCTAGTAATGCTAATAATAATGATACTGATAATGATGATAATAATAATAACAATAATGATAGCAATAAGAGTGAATGCGAGACAAAGCAAGGGAGAATATGAAGAAGTATGAAAAGGAGAATAATAGAGGGAATGGGTTGATAATAAAAGAGTTTCTCCTTTTGCAACAGAGAGCTGAAGGGGGTTGCAGAAGGGGGTCGACCGATCCTGTGCGGTCAGAAGTATACTAGAGGAAACCACAGTGTTGCAAACACACACACGCACGCATGCACGTACACGCGCACACTCACACACACGGACGCACGTACACATACACGGATGCATGCACACACTCACACATGGATAGAGAGAGAGAAAGAAAGAAGACAGACAGAGAGTGATATATATATATATATATATATATATATATATATATATATATATATATATATATATATATATATATATATATATATATATATGTATGTATATATATACATACATATATATATATATATATATATATATATATATATATATATATATATATATATATATATATATGTGTGTGTGTGTGTGTGTGTGTGTGTGTATACACACACACACACTCATATATATATATATATATATATATATATATATATATATATATATATATATACATATATGTATGTATGTATGTATGTATGTATGTATATGTATATATATATATATATATATATATATATATATATATATATATATATATATATATAAAAAAGAGAGAGAGAGAGAGAGAGAGAGAGAGAGACGTAGAAATGTTTCGTCAAATACTATGAGCCATAAGAATCATTTTATCAGAAGTGTTCGTGTTTGTATACAGAGAGAGTAAAGTCGATGCATCCATATATATATATATATATATATATATATATATATATATATATATATATATATATATATATATGTATGTATGTATATACACATATATATATATATATATATGTATGTATATATATATATATATATATATATATATATATATATATATATATATATATATATATATATATCTAGCTTCCTCTTCATGTATCAACCTCCCTACACATCAACACTTCCTATTGATCACTTCAATTGCACTTCCCTAAGACCCCCTTCCCCCTCCCTCTCCCCCAGGCCTTCGTCAGTTCGGGGACGAATCTGCAGCTGTCCTTCACCCCGACGCAGGGCGGCTACTCACCCGACCTCGACTTCAACAAGGATCCTGGCAAGGTAGATGGCCTTATGGCTTGCTGGCTTTCTCTTCTTTTGCTTTATTCTCTCTCATTATTTTTGCTTTTTTTCTGTCTCTCCTTTTCTCTCTATTTCTTTTTCATTCTCTTATCTTTTCCCTGTATTTCCTTTTCCCTCTCTTTCCTTTTCTCTCTTCTTTCCTCCTTTCATTTTTCCTTTCCATTTCTTTTTCTTTCTTTTTTTTCTTTTTCTTATTCTTAGTTTGATTTTTTTCATTGTGTATTTGTTTTGGCGAATTTTTCTTATTTTTGTCATTGGCTTTTGTTTGTTATGTTTATGATTTTTTGTATTAATTGCTTAATCAATTTAATTTAATTAATACGTAAATATATATATGTATATATATATAATATATATATATATATATATACATATATATATATACATATGTATATAAATATATGTGTATATATACATATATATGCACATGTGTGCTGATATTCATCTATGTGCAATTATCCATTTAATCTCATATTTTCTGACATCTCTTTTATCATCTATTTTATGTAAAGTGAAGAGAGTTATCCAGAGTAAATTAGAAGGAGACACATGAACGAGAATAAAGGACAGCAGAATGTAAACACGACGAAAGAATGCAATGGACAGAATTTCCGAAGAAAGGGAAGGGAAAGAGAGATGGCGAAATAATACAAAAAAGAGGGATGGAAAGAGGGAAGGAGAGGGAGGGGATGGGGGAGAGGGAGGGGACAAGGAGAGAAAGGGAGAGGGAAAAGCACGGACAAAAATCCTCTCTTGTGAGATAACTTTAAAAATATTTGTTATATGTCGCCTCCACTTTTTGTCTCGTCCATCGGCGAGGGTCGTAAAGTCGTCCTCTTCATTACCTCAGGCTAGGAATGACGACCTTACGGGCACACAATACTCCGATGCTCGCTACTGTCTGCCTCCACAAAAGGTGCGTAGTGCGGACAAGGGGTAGCGCAGCGGTAGGTGCGTATGGGCGTGTAGTGGACGCAGCGGTGGGCGTTTAGTGGGCGTAGAGGGCGGGGTGTGGGCGGGGAAGGGGAACAACGAACGATTTTTTCCCCCTTCATTCTCGAACGCTAGTCAGCGGTACCAA
>BOPN01008523.1:0-2500 GCA_017312705.2 Penaeus japonicus | reverse complement strand
TAGGAGAGCCCCATTCGTCTCAATTTTAAAGGAATTCCAAATGGGTAGAGTAATGAAATATATTCTAAAAGTGTCGTAAGGGGAAGCGAAGGTTTTAGAATTCTTCACAAAGACGATCTCTCACCAAACAGAGACGTGTAACCGGCCATTTGCCAAAGCCTTGCCTTCAACGGTTTTATTTTGCGTTAAGTGGAAGTGATTAAGATCGTGGCTTTGTCATAGGAGTATATAGATTAATATCCAGTCGGAAATAAGAAAATAAAGAGAAATGAGAAAAAAATATTAACAATAAAGGAGAGGGAGATAAGAGTCACAGCCGACAATTTTATGTTTTATTTGTTTGTATGAGTTGTATGCGTCATGAGAGCTGGCGGGCAGGTTAATAATATCAAGATGCCATCCAGTTTTAACGGATAAGGCTAGGAAATATTAGAGATAAAGTAAGCCTAACAATAAATTTCATTCAACAATAAGAGTAATAGCGATGGAGAATAAAAATGTGTACTCAGGGGTCGATGATTTAGATCGTAAAAAAAAATAAAATAATAATAATAAATAAATAAATAATCCCAATTGGTGCAACCCATAACTCGATAAACCCTATTGATAAGATTTGAGAAGTTCAGCGACCATTGAAAATTATCAAAAGCTATTTTCATTGTGATTATTTTTTAAAATTAAAAATGATATAGATAATTAATGACGAAAAAGGGGGATTGTCATTTTCTTTTCCAGAATCCACACACCATAGGGAGATCCCAGCTAAACCTACATACCATGAAAGACCAACCACAATATCATTGTTTTTTTTTTCTAATAATTATTAAAGTTTTTTCTCAGAGTTTCCTCAAGAAAATAGACCTCTGAGAGCAGTGGTGGCGTTACCGTAAAATAATTAGCAAAGTTCACATATCATACATGTCACCATTACAGACTGAGAGTTTCTTCCATCGAGTCAATGGTTAGACGTTAAGTGCTCATTTTGACCTTCAAGAAACAGACAGACTTCCTTGGTTACGAACAAAGCCATATTTGAGAAGCAAGGGAGAGTATTACAGAAGATCCAAGAACGTCGATTCCATGGCTGTGTGGACTTGTATAAAGTGCAGCTGATGCAATAGCTAAAGCAATCAGAATATGCTCGCAGATAACAATACGCAGTCAGGTTTCAAGAATTGACAAGGGAGCATGTCGATTCTATCCACAAGCAGAGAATTTCAGATGAAGTGCATATATATATATACATATACTTATATATATAAACAAGGAAAGGTTCTGCACACAGGTGGGTGTCTGTAGGAGAGCCCCTTTTGTCTCAATTTTAAAGGAATTCCAAATGGGTAGAGCAATGAAATATATTCTAAAAGTGTCGTAAGGGGAAGCGAAGGTTTTAGAATTCTTCATCAAGACGAACTCTCACCAAACAGAGACGTGTAACCGGCCATTTGCCAAAGCCTTGCCTTCAACGGTTTTATTTTGCGTTAAGTGAAAGTGATTAAGATCGTGGCTTTGTCATAGGAGCATATAGATTAATATCCAGTCGGAAATAAGAAAATAAAGAGAAATGAGAAAATAATTATTAACAATAAAGGAGAGGGAGATAGGAGTTACAGCCGACGATTTTATGTTTTATTTGTCTGTATGTGTTGTATGCGTCATGAGAGCTGGCTGGCAGGTTAATAATATCAAGATGCTATTCAGTTTTAACGGATAAGGGTAGGAAATATAAGAGATAAAGTAAGCCTAACAATAAATTTCATTCAACAATAAGAGTAATAGCGATGGAGAATAAGAATATGTGCTCAGGTGTCGATGATTTAGAACGTAAAAAAAAAAAAAAAATAAATAAATAATCCCAATTGGTGCAACCCATAATTCGATAAACCCTATTTGATAAGATTTGAAAAGTTCAGCGACCATTGAAAATTATCAAAAGCTATTTTCATTGTAATCATTTTTTTAAAATTAAGTGTATGATATAGATGATTAATGACGAAAAAGGGGGATTGTCATTTTCTTTTCCAGAATCCAAACACCATAGGGAGATCCCAGCTAAACCTAAGTACCATGAAAGACCAACCACAATATCATTTTTTTTTTCCTCATAATTGTTAGAGGTTTTTCTCAGGAGTTCCTTAAGAAAATAATAAACAAAGTTTAAGTTCACATATAATACATGTCGCCATTGCAGGATGAGAGATTCTTCCATCAAGTCAATAGTTAAACGTTTAAGTGCTCATTCTGATCTTCATGAAACAGGCAGACTTCCTTGGTTACGAACAAAGCCATATTTGAGACGCAAGGAAGAGTGTTACAGAAGATCCAAGAACGTCGATTCCATGGCTGTGTGGACTTGTATAAAGTGCAGCTGATGCAATAGCTAAAGCAATCAGAATATGCTCGCAGATCACAATGCGCAGTCAGGTTTCAAGAATTGACAGGGGAGCATGTCGAATCTATCCACAAGCAGAGAATTTCAGATGAAGTGCATATATATATA
>BOPN01008522.1:41495-43716 GCA_017312705.2 Penaeus japonicus | reverse complement strand
CATACATATGTATGTGTGTTCATGTGTGTATGCATACACACACAAGAGAGAGAGGAGAGGGCGAAAAATATACGTATGCGAAAAAAAAAGAAATACTGATAATAAGAACAGAGAAATGAATACGAAAAGGTAATAATAATAATAATAATAATAATAATAATAATAATAATAATAATGATAATAATAATAATAATAATGATAATAATAAAAGAAAAAATAACAATAATAATAAAAAACATAAAAAAAAAAAAAATAATAATAATAATAATAATAATATAAACTAATTTAAAGAAAACGACTAAATACGAAACGAATTTTCCCTTCAAGACACAGAGCGACCTAAAGAACACCCAGCCAGCCGCCATAACAGTCAGTCAGTCAGTCAGTCAGTCAGTTGAACAGTCAGTATCCCCGGCCTACATAACCCTGGCAGAAGTCCAGACCTGCTTAAGGGCCATTCTCTCGTGTGTTTACTTTGTCTCCTTCGCCCTTATGACTTGGATAAAGGAGAGTTGGAATCGCCTTTCCGTTTGTCTCTTCTTTAAAAAAAATTAAAAAAATAATATGTTGGATGATTTAGCTGAGGTAGATAGATAGATAGATAGATAGATAGATAGACAGGTGCTTAATGGTGTAGACTTTGTGATAGATAGATATATATATATACGAGAGATGAGGTAGTGGAGAGAGACGGAGAGACTGATAGATAGACAGGTTCATCAAATGGGTGGAACTTTCCCTCTTTCTTTCTCTCTCTCTCTCTCTCTTTCTTTCTCTTTCTCTCTGTCTGCCATTCTCCCTCTCTCCCTCTTTTTATCTCTTCCCCTCTCTCTCTCTCTCTCTCTCTCTCTCTCTCTCTCTCTCTCTCTCTCTCTTTCTTTCTCTTTCTTTCTGTTTGTCATTCTCTCTCTCCCCCTTTTTATCTCTTCCTCTCTCTCTCTCTCTCTCTCTCTCTCTCTCTCTCTCTCTCTCTCTCTCTCTCTCTCTCTCTCTCTCTCTCTCTCTCTCTCTCTCTGTTTTTTTCTTTACTCCTCTTAATCCTCTTCTCTCTCTCTCTCTCTCTATTTAACTCTCTCTAACACTCTCTCTCTCCCTCCCTCTCTCCCCCTCCCTTTCTCTCTCTCTCCCCTCCCCCCCTATCTCTCTCTCTCTCTCTCTCTCCCCTCCCTCTCTCTCTCACACACACACACACACACACACACACACACACAAAACACGCACACTCTCCCTCTCCCTCTCCCCCCCCCCCCCCCCTCCCCCCCCCCCCCCCCCCCCCCCCCTTCCCTCCCCCTCTCCCCCCCCCCCTCCCCCTCCCCCCTCCCCCCTCTCCCCTCCCCCCCCCCACCCTACCCCTGCCAGTAAAAGCAAAACACCAACATTATAGTTAAGAATATTAAAGCAATTGGGATGATTAGCCATTAAGCACTGTGGTGCAGGTTTCACTCGCTCGCGCGGTGCCTATGCCTCTCGCTTCTCCCTTTCTTCTCCTTTGTCTTGTTCTTCGTTTTGTTCTTCTTCGTTTTGTTCTTCTTCGTTTCGTTCTTCTTCGTTTTGTTCTTCTTCGTTTTGTTCTTCTTCGTTTTGTTCTTCTTCGTTTTGTTCTTCTTCGTTTTGTTCTTCTTCTCCTTTGTCTTATTCTTCGTTTTGTTCTTCTTCCCTTTGTTCTTCTTCGTTTTGTTATTCTTCGTTTTGTTATTCTTCGTTTTGTTATTCTTCGTTTTGTTCTTCTTCGTTTTGTTCTTCTTCGTTTTGGTCTTCTTCGTTTTGTTATTCGTTTTGTTCTTCTCCTTCTCCCTTTCCTTCGTCTTATTCTTCTCCTTCTCCCTTTCCTTCGTCTTATTCTTCTCCTTCTCCCTTTTCATTCGTCTTATTCTTTGTCTTATTCTTATTATTATTGTCTTTCTCCTCATTCGTCCTATTCTTCTCCTTCTTATTCTCCTTCTCCCTTTCCTTCGTCATATTCTTCTCCTTTTCCCTCTCCTTTGTCTTATTCTTCGTCTTCTCCTTCTCCTTCGTCCTATTCTTCTCTTTCTCTTTCTCCTTCTCCTTCGTCTTTTTCTTCTTCTTCTCCATCTCCTTCGTCTTATTCTTCTCTTTCTCTTTCTCCTTCCCCTTTCTCTTTCGTCTTATTCTTGTTGTTCTGCCTTTTCTTGTTTTTTGTTCCTCTTCTTCGTCTTCTTTTATTTATTCTGTATCTTCTTTTCTTCTTCCTCCCCTTCCT
>BOPN01008522.1:21495-23995 GCA_017312705.2 Penaeus japonicus | reverse complement strand
TGTGTATGTGTGTGTGTGTTTGGGTGATTGTGTGTGTGTGTGTGTGTGTGTGTGTGTGTGTGTGTGTTTTGGGTGATTGTGTGTGTGTGTGTGTGTGTGTGTTTGTGTGTGTGTTTTGGGTGTTTGTGTGTGTGTGTTTGTGTTTGTGTGTGTGTGTATTTTGGGTGATTGTGTGTGTGTGTGTGTGTGTGTGTGTTTGTATTTGTGTGTGTGTGTATTTTGGGTGATTGTGTGTGTGTGTGTGTGTGTGTGTTTGTGTTTGTGTGTGTGTGTATTTTGGGTGATTGTGTGTGTGTGTTGTGTGTGTGTGTTTGTGTTTGTGTGTGTGTGTGTTTTGGGTGAGTGTGTGTGTGTGTGTGTGTGTGTTGTTCGTTGTCTGTGGGTGTGTGTGTGTGTGTATGTTGCACATGTTGAGTGTGTGTGCGTTTATGTGTGTATGGTATGCATGCGTGTGTGTACATCTTATGTGTTTATTTCTCTGTTATACATGTGTGCATCTGTCCGGAATGTAAATGTGTGTATATATGTGTGTCCACACGGTGTATATTTATTTGCATATGTCTGCATACGTTTATTTTCATAATTGATAAACAATTTAAATCGATATTCAACATAGGATCATAATCATTAGATATTTCACGACTATTGATATAGATATCACGAATACAATCATTATAAACTTCTCCATAACTGTTATCATTGTTATCAATCATCAAAAAAGAGAGAGAGAAAAAAGAAAGAAATACAATACCCAAAAATACAATTACATAAAATACAACCGAAACAGCACTCCATATCAGTCACAAGGAAGATATTAGTTAACACGGGAAAATAGGTCACAACAGGTCAGGTAAGAGGAAGGTCAGAGAAGAAACGGTCTTTGGCAGCTGATAAACGCGATAAGAAAATTCAGGAATTTTGAAGTCCTGAAGGATATCAGATGTGCTGGAATCCCCTCCCCATACCCCCCCCCCCCGCCTCCCCGCTTTCCTTTGTTTGTTTTGTTTTGTTTGTTTTGGTTTTGTTTGTTTTGGGGGTCGGGTTCTTGTCTGTTTGTTTGTTTTTTTTGTCTGTTTCTCCTTTCACTCTCTCTCTCTATCTTTCTCTCTCTGTCTCTCTCTCTCTCTTTCACTTTCTCACTTTCTCTCTCTCTCTCTCTCTCTTATTTGTCTGTCTATCAGCCCATCTGTCTGCCTCTCTCTCTCTCTCTCTCTCTCTCTCTCTCTCTCTCTCTCTCTCTCTCTCTCTCTCTCTCTCTCTCTCTCTCTCTCTCTCTCTCTCTCTCTCTTTTCTCTCTCTCTCTCTCTGCCTCTTTCTCTCTCCCTCTCTCTCTCCCCCTCTGCCCCCCTCTCTCTCTCTTATTTGTCTGCCCCTTTCTCTCTATTTCTCTTTCTCTCTCTCTCTCTCTCTCTCTCTCTCTCTCTCTCTCTCTCTCTCTCTCTCTCTCTCTCTCTCTCTCTCTCTCTCTCTCTCTCTCTTTCTCTCTCTCACTCCCTCTCCACTCCCTCGTCCCTATCTCTCTGTCTGTCTGACTGTCATTCCGTTTCTCCCTCCCCTTCTCCCTCCCTCCTTCCCTCCCTCCCCTTCTCCCTCACCCCTTTCCATACTAACATTGCCATATATAAGGACCAGTTTTTGCCACTGTAACGCCGGCAGACATTTTTTTTTTTGTATGTATTGTATTTCACAAGAACTCTTCTCATTTTCTTTCTCCTTTACACGCATGTCATCAGCTAGAACTATTATATAAAAAAAACACATAAAGAAGATTAAAAGTTTTTTTTTATGTTTTATGATATTGAACTTCCGGTGTAAGTTTTATATTGATATGAAGGATTTAGAACCTTTTGGAAAAAAAAATATTGTTATTATTATCATTATCATTATCATTACTGTTATTACTATTATTATCATCAAAACGACTATTATTATAATTTTCATCATTATTATCATCATTATCATAATCCTTATTATTATTACTATTATTATCTTTATTATCATCATTATCATAATCATTATTATTGTTACTATTATTATCTTTATAATCATCCTTATCAGAATCATCATTATCATTAGTGTCATTATTATTATTGATATTATCATTATCATCATCATCATCATCATTATCCAAAGCCAAATTGTAACACAACAGTAACTCGAATTGCGTCTTAAGATCAAATGTGTTTATATATAGTTCATAAACAACACACAAAAAAAAGTTCAAAATAATTCATATAGGTTTTATATTACAGTATATGAATGGTTCATAAATGGTTCACAAAGGCTTCGTAAATGATTCACATATAAGTGGTTCATGAATCATGACGTCATGATGTGTATACTAGAGGACAATGCAAATGCCGCAATAGAGAAGGGATGTTTATCATTGCAATGGATAATTGAGAAATTGAAGTAGATGAAGTTCTTTCCAGATTGCATTTATAATTGAGAAGTATGCAATATACAGTATGTGATTTGTGCACATATATATGTATATATA
>BOPN01008521.1:31853-34353 GCA_017312705.2 Penaeus japonicus | reverse complement strand
GTCTTTCGAAAGTTGTCATGGGAAGAGAAAGGCATCCTTATAGATGGGGAACACATCAGCCATCTTCGATTTGCTGACGATATTGTCATCTTTGCCAGCAGTCGAGAAGAGCTTCAAGAGATGTGAATAAAACAAAGCAAGTTCGGAGGTCGGCCTGAGCATGAACCTAAAAAAGACGAAGGTCATGTTCAACAATTACATCGAAGACATCGACATCGACCAACAGATCACCATCGACAACAATACAGTTGAAGCCGTAGACTCTTACATCTACCTCGGCCAACGTATCTGAATGGAAAGTGCATCCAAGGAACAGGAGATCAAAAGGCGCATCAACCTTGGATGGCAAGCCTTCGGAAGAGCAAGCTCAATCCTCAAAAACAAAGGCTTTCCTCAGGTTCTCAAACGTCAAGTGTACGATCAGTGTATCAGCCCTACTGTCACCTATGGGTCTGAGACGTGGAACCTCACAAAGAAACAGTCCCTCAAACTGCGAACCATGCAGAGAGCCCATGAGAGGATTATGCTTAACATCACATGGCGCGACCACAAAACAGCTGAATGGATCCGTCAACAGACAAAAGTCAGAGATATCCTCGAAATTATCAGCAAAGCAAAGTGGACATGGGCGGGACATGTAGCAAGAATTCAAGACCACAGATGGACAGCAAAACTTACATCGTGGCAACCAAGAGGTCATACTCGAAACCGAGGACGCCAGAAGACCCGTTGGCGCGACGACCTCGATAAATTTAAAAAGTTCTGGCATCGGGAGGCTCAGAACAGACAAGTGTGGCAACAACTGGGGAAGGCCTATGTCCAACAACGGACCTTCAACGGCTGAAGAAGAAGAAGATGTGTGTTTATGTGGTTTGTATTTGTGAGTGTGTGCTTGTATGTATGTGCGTTTGTATGTGTGTGTTTACATGTGTGTGTGTTTATGTGTATGCTTGTATGTGTTTGTGTGCGTGTGTGTGTGGGTGTGTATGCGCGCGCATGCGAGTGTGTGTTTAGCAGTATTTGGCTTTAATGATTAGGAAACGTCAAATAGCTGATTTTCTTTTCTTTTCAGATTCGTGCATATCCGTCCAACAAAATAAGATATATTGATTTATACCTTGAATCACCCACTCCCTTCAAGAAAAAAAAAGGAATGGTGAACTTTACGATGATCATTAATTTGATATTGTCGAAGGAATATTAAATCAATCTGCCATATCTTCTAATCATTGTATTTATAATCAAATCGAAATAAATGACAATAAGCAAAATTCTCCCTGAAAGAAGAGAAAAAGGATAAAACAGAGAAATGAATTTTTGAGAAGTCATAATACAATAAAAGATATAATTGGTACCTCGGCACAAGGCGTTAAATTTACTGATTAATGGCATAATACCGAGACAGAGAGAAAGAAAGAGAGAGAGAAAAAAAATAGAAAGAGAGAGAGAGACAGAGGGAGAGAGAGAAAGAAAGAGAGAGAAAGAGAGAGAGAGAGAGAGAGAGAGAGAGAGAGAGAGAGAGGGAGAGAGAGAAAGAAAGAGAGAGAGAGAGAGAGAGAGAGAGAGAGAGAGAGAGAGAGAGAGAGGGAGAGAGAGAAAGAAAGAGAGAGAGGGAGAGAGAGAAAGAAAGAGAGAGAAAGAGATAGATAGATAGAGAGAGAGAGAGAGAAGAGAGCCTACTGTCGACTGTTCTAGAAGCTTTGGGAATTCTTAAGCCTCTAGAGGATGCGAGTCATGCACGTATGACCGACAGGCAACAGGGATACAGAAAAGGAGATCTTGACTTGTAGATTCCAGTTGATTCCAGTTGATTCCAGTAGACAATAGAGTAGATAAAAAGGAACTGTTTAGTGCTGATTGTTTCTGCGTCAGGTCGTGTGACGGTTGAAGTTGAAGTTGAAATCGTCTTTTAAGGTGTTAAGGTGTCGGTGTTGTGTTCAGCGGGGGTTGGGTTGTGGTTGGAAGTTCGGTGGTAGTCAAAATAGTTGTGGTTGGAACTGGAGTTGTGGTTGAGGTTGACGTGGTTGTAGTGGAGGTTGAGGTTGACGTGGTTGTAGTGGAGGTTGAGGTTGACGTGGTTGTAGTGGAGGTTGTGGTTGTGGTGGAGGTTGAGGTTGACGTGGTTGTAGTGGAGGTTGAGGTTGTGGTAGAGGTTGAGGTTGACGTGGTTGTTGTGGAGGTTGACGTGGTTGAAGTTGTAGTAGAAGTCGTGGTGGATGTTGAAGTTGAGGTCGAAGTTGAAGTGGTTGTGGAGGTTGACGTAGTTGTGGTGGTGGTTGACGTGGTTGTGGAGGTTGACGTAGTTGTGGTAGAGGTTGACGTGGTTGAAGTAGAGGTGGTGGTTGAAGTTGAGGTCGAAGTTGAAGTGGTTGTGGAGGTTGACGTTGTTGTAGAGGTTGAAGTGG
Source organism: Penaeus japonicus (assembly GCA_017312705.2). Lineage (NCBI taxonomy): Eukaryota > Metazoa > Arthropoda > Malacostraca > Decapoda > Penaeidae > Penaeus > Penaeus japonicus. The sequence goes on along the minus strand of BOPN01008521.1, from coordinate 31,948 downwards.
TTGTGGTAGAGGTCGATGTAGTTGTAGTGGAGGTTGACGTGGTGGTTGAAGTTGAGGTCGAAGTTGAAGTGGTTGTGGAGGTTGACGTTGTTGTA
>BOPN01008521.1:16853-21853 GCA_017312705.2 Penaeus japonicus | reverse complement strand
AAAAAAAAAAAAAAAAAATTATGAAAAATAGGCATAATTATAACATCCGTTCTCCACTCGAGGCAATAAAAACAAAATGGCAAAAGAACAGTTACAGTTACTGAACTTACTAATGGTGAACAATGTCCTTTTTTAATTTTTTTTTTTTTAATTAATAATTTATTTTTCTTCTTTCCTTCTTTTATGTTGATTTTTTCAGTTATCTTTTATAGTATGTTTATCTCTCTTTGGATTAAAGAAAAACTGTTAGTGTATACGTTCCTAGTTTTGAAATATCCCATATTCTTATAACAAACAATGAACATAAAACATATAACAAACAATGAACATAAAACATAAAACAAACAATGAACATAAAATCTACAATTTATGCAAAAGTATTCATTTTTCTCCAGGATTCTAACTTCCAACACGCAAATTGATTCATCGGGGAAATAAAAACATTCTCTTATCATTAACTTCTTCCTTCTTTTGCCTCTGCTTTGCACATACGCAAGATGTTCACAGTTGGTACCATCAGTGAGGGGATTACTTCAATGTGGACTTCCGGCATCTCTAATTGGCTCTTGGATATCTTCCGCAAGCTCTTAGGAGAAAGGAGGGGCGAAGATGGGGAGGAGGGGCGGGATTGGAAAGAGGGGGAGGAGGAGATGGATGGAAGAGAGGGGGAGGAGTAGAAGTCAACGCCTGGTTATGATAAAAATTGATAGCTAAATTACACACACATACACACATTCTCTCTCTCCATCTCTCTTGCTCTCTCTCTCTCTCTCTCTATCTATCTATATATCTACATATCTATATCTATATTTATATCTATATCTATATCTATCAATCTATCTATCTATCTATCTATATATATATATGAATATATAAACAGATGTACATATATACATACACACATTATCAAGGTCTTAATTGTATATGATAAAGATTCAAAATTCGTATAGAAGGAATAATGAAATGTTTCTAGTTAATATCAGACACGATGTCTTTGTACCTCACATCAGACTTCCAATGGCTCGACCTGTCCTGACGACAGTGACGAGTCCAGTGAGGAAATCACGATCAGTGTGGAACTCACCAAGGAGTTGTCAGACTCCGAAATGTCTGACGTTACCCACACTGGGGCGTCAGACACTGAGACTGATTATGTCGACGTCATTGACGACGCAGACTTAATGGACTCAGATTAGCACAATGGCTCCTAATCTAAGCATACTGCAGTGGAATATCAACAGCTTTTCCCGGAGGAATGCCCTTCTCCACGCGATCGTGCGATCTCGGAACATTGACATTGTCATGCTCCAGGAGACTTTAACAGGAGACACTGTTCGCTTCTCAGGATATCATCCCTTTGTGTTGCCCTCTAGCGAAGGCACCAGAGGTTTGATTACCCTTATATATATATAATGTATATATATAAATAATAATAATATGTATACATAATATGTATATATGTATATATATATACATATATATATATCTATCTATCTATCTATCTATATATATATATATATTTATATATATATATATATATATATATATATATATATATATATATATACATATATATATATATATATGTATATATATATAATATATACATATATATATATATATATATATATATATATATATATATATATATATGTATATATATATATATATATATATATATAATAATAATAATAATATAATATATATAATATTAATACAATAATATGTAATAATAATATAATAATAATATGTATATGTATATATATATATATATATATATATATATACATATATACACACACATGTATATATATACATATATAAACACATATATATATATACATATACCTATCTATCTATCTATCTATCTATCTATCTATATATATGTGTGTGTGTGTGTGTGTGTGTATGTGTGTGTGAGAGTGTGTATGAAAATAAATTGTGTGGGTCCGGCCCGAAAACTTAAATCAAATTTTTCAAACGTCAAGACATTGCGGTGGGCCGGCCCCAAAATGTTTTCGGGCGGCCCGAATATTTGCAACAGTTGGTAGCCCTGCGTACGCAGAAAGCGCGCCAAATGATCGAACAGACATGGCGAGCGGGAAGGATAAAACTAGAAGATCACGGAAGATCAGAGGAAAATGTTGATTTCTCTCATCCCTGACCATAGCCATAGCAGCAAGCACGGGAGAGCATAACTGCCAGCTTTAATGCCATCTATACAACAACTCAGCTAAACGAGCTTGGGAGTACATGCGCGAAACGTAGGTAATATTGAACGTTTTCTGCGTGTTTGTTATTTTAAACATACATATTGTGATAAAGGATAATTTATTTGAATTATACCCATGAATAAACACGAAGCATCAGCAAACAAGTCAGGTTAGGAATCAACGATAAGCAGTTGCAATATTAGAATTATGTTTTCTCTTGTGTCAGCGTTTCATCTACATTCTTTGATATGATTCAGAATCAGCTACGCCAAATATGTGTATACCTGTCACACACACACATATGTAACTATATAGAAACAGATTTTAAAATGTTTAATCGCTACCATTTCAGAATGGGTTGATGAAGGTCCTTCATTCAGACAACAGGACTTTGCTATACCTCCTGCAATTCCAAGCCCTCTAGGACCTCCTTTACTACCTAGAAAACCCTCTCTGTCAACAGCACCACTGACCCAAGTTCCACCATCTGCCTATGGTGAACCACCATCTCCTTCAACCATTTCATCACCTTCTTCAACAACACATAGGAAGGGCAAAAAGAGGAACCAAGCCTCAGAGAGGGAGGAATGCTACAGGGATATTAGGCTGAACAACAAAAAGCTCCATGATGCCCAATGAATGAAATTAGAAAGGATAAGGATAAGCCAGATTTGCGGAGCAGATGCTACGCCGGGCTTGTATGCAGTGACGCGAGCCCGCCTGTGCCAGCGTGTGCTGACTCGTGAGAGAATGTGCCAACGAGTGTTGACTCGATCTGAGCTTGGTCCTTACCCAACGCAGTACCCAGCTACGTCAGTAACCGCCAGGTGACAGTGGAAGCTCACGAGCTTGGGCGGGGCTCGATCTGCCGACCACGGGGATGTGAAGTCGACACGCTACCAATGAGCTAACCAGACTGCTAAATTAGAAAGGAATTCTCCAAGTCTTGTGAAGCAGTTCGAGCATCTGCAGAGAGAGTTTCAAGTGACTTTAAAGGGTTGCAGATGAAATAATTTCATTTTTAGGTGATGCAAAGCAATATTTGCAACTTCATGGAACAAAATCTGGAAAAAACATAAATGCTACAAAAGACAATAAAATGAAATAAAACAACAAAATCTACATAGCTCTTTTATTTCATTCTTATAATAAAAGTAATTAAAAACATACATGCAAAGGCCTCTTTTTGCATATATAATTCAAATATTTTTACTAGAAAACTCTCATCCCATTACTAACCAATGCAACAGACTAAATAACATGACTTCAGACATCAAAAAGAAAAAAAAAAGAGAAAAAAAAATCTAGACATCTAGTTAGGTAGATAACTAAATATCAGTAAACAGACAAGTCGTATTTCACAAAAAAGGAGAACAAATCTGCACTTGCGACTTAAAAAAAAATAAATGTCTATATATCTTGACATCTCCTATGGTTCCACAGATATGAAAATATTTCAAAACAGAAAATATGTCTCATTTTACTAATAAAGAATCAGGAAATAAACACTGATTGACAAGGTTTCTGACAAGGTCTTATTTCACTTATAAACAACAATAAGGTAAATGTTTGATATGACGGTTCCTGTGGGTAATTTTCTGCTGATTTTCTGAAGCAGGTTTCTGGTGCACTGCTTTGGCAGTTGATAACGTTTCAAGAACTCCTCCTCTGACTGCATGACAACTGGATCCTTCTATCTCTGACCACTAAACGTGGCAGAGAAACCTCCTCCACTTCCTCAACTTGGTCCACATTATCATTATTACCTATAATAAAGAGGATTTACACAATAGTACACAATTCCCAAATATACAGGGGGGGGGGGGGGATTGTTGGCATTTGCCAGCGCATGAAGCATGGAGGCCACAAAATTGCTTCATAAGGTCATATTCTGAACAATTAATTGATAGCATGAACTTCAAATATAAATCATTGCACATAGCTTTTATTACGTCAAATAATAATAAAAAAACTGACTCAAATCCTATATCAATTTATTACTTGGCACAATGTAAATTATGATTTTCCATTAAATGTGACATCAAGTATAGGTGTTTAATGATTCTACATAAACTAAGTACATTAAAGGATGATGACAATATCATGATGAAATACATTTTAATGACTGATTTCCCTTTTTCTAATAACTATTTTAAAGTTGGAGTGATAACAGCTGATGAAGCAAGAAAACCTCGATACTGGACATTGTACAGGCTGACAGTACCTTCACCTCACTGGCCTAAATATGTCTATTAATGCACGTCAACCACTTCTTATGTGCTTCTTACCTTCTTAAAAATGTTATTGGTGTCGTTTGTTCGGCGTTGAAGTTGACTTTTGACGCACGAAGTCGTAGATAAGAGCTCAGGAGACAGGTGTCGGTTTTGATTATTCGCGGGAACGTTGTCGATGTGTTCCAAAATTCAATGCTGTCAACAAAAGTCTCCGACAAAATATCTGATGATTAAGAGACACTGCAAAGCCCGCTATGGTATGAATTAAAATACAGTCGGTTCATATAAATGTTTTAGCTTTATTAGAGAAGAACATTTGTTTTTTGTTATAATAATTTCGATTCGGGACGGCTCTGGGGAGGGTTAGCCGATCGCAATTTTTTCGTTAGGGTGGCTATAATATTTTCGTGCGAGCCCAAACAAAGTTCGTTTAACTAATCCGATTTTTCATATTCGGGTTGGTAAGGTATTGTTTCGGGCCAGTGCGAAGTTTTAAAAAATGTCCCTTAGACTATAATCTTAGACTTAATCACCCCGATCAATGTGAGGAATT
>BOPN01008520.1:42500-43747 GCA_017312705.2 Penaeus japonicus | reverse complement strand
ATATATACATATACACGTATATCCATATATGTTTATCCTCTTTTATCCTTATAATTTCTAACAAACATTCGTAAGACTATTCCTACTCCTGTTAATTTGAAAGGACCTTTACCGTTAGGTACCAACGGTTTTTTCTCGGTGGCCACCAGCTGGGTCCATTGCTTCGCATGGGATATTCAATGTAGTCATATTGACAGAAGGACAGGTCGGTTAGGGCATTCACAATCAGCAGGAGGACAAAGGCCTTTCTGAAAAGAGTTTTAAGTATATTTAAATCTTGCGTAATGAAAAAAGAAGAAGATAAAATTGAGGGTCTTATGAAACCATGCGTGCTAAATTCCCCGAAGAAATGAAAGGAAAAAGTGATTGAATAAAATCTTAACAAAACTCGACCTATGGTGGAGTGGTTGACTGAAAGCCAGATGATGTTGAGTTAACCAAGGAGTAACCTCGAGTTCAAGATTACAGATAGATCTTGCTCAAGTCACACACAAAAGTCAGTACATATTCTATAACAAATAGAATATGTACATGCAGAGGAAATAGCCAGCACGAAAAATGAGAATAAATCTATTACCCAACTAGACATTTTTGAGCTGCTGAATCTTTACATATCACATTGACATCGACAGTTCAGTTCAGTGTTACTTCGCGGTGTAAATATTAATCACAACAATAAGATAAAACGGTTATTTTAGTGTGGCCTGACGATCGAGTAAGTAAGCGATTTTCTCCAGAACTGATTACGAGACGCCACCTAATTTAAATGTGATTTTCGGAGCAAAAAGATTATGAATAAGTCACGGAATCATTTACTATACTCTTACAGAAAGAACCTCTTTACTGAAAGAGTTGGTGATGCTCTGGAGAGTAAAGAAACTGCCACTGTATTGAGGAAAAATTCGGTCACGAATGCTGATCATTGGTTCTGCTGACGCTCACCGTATTTACAATAACAATCTTTATCACAAGAAATTGAAAGTGTAACATGATTTTGAAGTTATCCCAACGAAGCATTAACTCTAAATGAATGACATAATTTTGTCGTAGGAGTGGCTTTCCTCATTCATCGTTCATCGGCTGTTGCACTTTTTAAATCCATGTCTTATACATGTCATTCTTCTAAAGTCAAGGGTGATCTAATTGCGCCTTTTATCATTGATAGTTTTGAAGACCCTTGCAATTGCAGAAATGTAATTGCTATTGCAACTTCAAAGATATTTGACTATATTTGTTTAATGGACTAT
>BOPN01008520.1:10000-15000 GCA_017312705.2 Penaeus japonicus | reverse complement strand
AAATTTCTTTCTATCTTCATTTTCATTCATCTTCTTTTCGTTCACCTTTATCATAATCATCACCTCCTTTCCTTCGTTATTATTCTCATTCAATCTATTATTTTGTTTACTTTCACTCTTACAAATTCATACAATTTCACGTTTCATTTTATTTTTTATCTTATTTTTTTTTTCAAATCAGATCTCATTTCCTTATCTGTCCATTCCTTAATTTAATTCATCAAGTCTATAACATCCTATTTCGTTTAAATTTAATAATTTGATCACGTATAACATTCTTCTTCGTTACGTCACCTCTTATAAAACTGTAATATTGTTTTTTTTTCTTTTTTTTTTTTTCGCCCTTTCGACCTAAGGGCTAAAGGATCGTTTTCCCAAGGCAGAAGCAAGGGGGAATGGAGAAGGGGTAGGGGGGAGGGGGCAGAACTCGTCCTCAGCCAATAACACTGGACCAGATACCCATAATATATTGAAGATTTCAGCTATCTTTTATCGAGAGTGGGCAAGGTCGGTGACGTAATTTCTGCAAGCACAGATAGACGCACAGACAAGCAAGCACGTACTTAATTGCAAACACGCACGCACGCACACACACACACACACACACACACACACACACACACACACACACACACACACACACACACACACACACACACACACACACACACACACATACACACAGAGGCACGCACAGAAAAATAATATATAAATGTGCACATGACATTAATTAACAGGATATGCGATAATTAGAGGAATCCCATTCTTGTGGCTCCCCTTGACCTTAAACGACCCGGGTCCTCTTCTGAACCACGCGACCTGACCGTAAAGCTTAATTTCATCATGGAAAAAGGTATAAATGAGACTAAACAAGTTCCAATCACATCTGTCTTAACATTTGTCAGAATGAGCTCAATTATCTTCAATTTCATTCATGCTTTCCTTTTCACACACACACACACACACACACACACTAACACACATACGCACACACACACACTAACACACATACACACACACACACACACACACACACACACACACACACACACACACACACACACACACACACACACACACACACACACACACACACACACACACACATACACATACACACTAACACACATACGCACACACACACACACACACACACACACACACACACACACACACACACACACACACACACACACACACACACACACACACACACACACACACACACACACACACGCACGCACACGCACACACACACAAGGCCGCAAATTCATGGATGCGATCAATTAAAAGCGTTTATCTCAAAACGCATTTGCAAATCGCCATTGACTGACAAGCGACACTGCGGCCTCTGTATTATTTATGGCAAAGCCTCCCTTTAATGCCTGCAAATATACACTTCTTTATGGAAATGCGATATAACTGATTCAGTGTGAGTTGGGTCTCTGTCTCTCTCTCTCTCTCTCTCTCTCTCTCTCTCTCTCTCTCTCTCTCTCTCTCTCTCTCTCTCTCTCTCTCTCTCTCTCTCTCTCTCTCTCTCTCTCTCTCTCTCTCTCTCTCTCTCTCTCTCTCTCTCTCTCTCTGCCCCCCCCCCTCTCTCTCTCTCTCTCTCTCTCTCTCTCTCTCTCTCTCTCTCTCTCTCTCTCTCTCTCTCTCTCTCTCTCTCTCTCTCTCTCTCTCTCTCTCTCTCTCTCTCTCTCTCGTTCTCTCTCTCTCTCTCTCGTTCTCTCTCTCTCTCTCGTTCTCTCTCTCTCTCTCTCTCTCTCTCTCTCTCTCTCTCTCTCTCTCTCTCTCTCTCTCTCTCTCTCTCTCTCTCTCTCTCTCTCTCTCTCTCTCGTTCTCTCTCTCTCTCTCTCTCTCTCTCTCTCTCTCTCTCTCTCTCTCTCTCTCTCTCTCTCTCTCTCTCTCTCTCTCTCTCTCTCTCTCTCTCTCTCTCTCTCTCTCTCTCTCTCTCTCTCTCTCTCTCTCTCTCTCTCTCTCTCTCTCTCTTTCTCTCTTTCTCTTTCTCTTTCTCTTTCTCTCTTTTTCTCTCTCTGTCTCTCTCTCCCTTTCTTTTAATCAGGTCATTAATCAAGTAATGAATTAGTGTGATCATGCAAATGACGCGACAGTATGTACAAAAGGTAATTGAGTTCATGTGTGCGTTTCCTTCTTTCGGTTGTCAAAGTATGTGGTTATCTGGAGGGGTGGCTTATAAATATGTACGTTTGTGTGCGTATCTATTTGTTTGTGTGTGTGTGGGGGGGGGGGGTGTACTATATATCCGTGCGTGTGTCCGGAAATATACAGTATATTTGTGTGTGCTCATGTATGCAGTATATGTGTGCGTGTGCGCGTATATATATACACACACTGTGCGTGAGAGTGTGTCTGCATGTGTGTGTGTGTTTGTGTGTGTGTATGCACGTATCCGCTTATACTTGAACATGTAAATACCCCCCTCAATCTTTCTCTCATTCTCCCTCCCTCCCGTTCCCTCCTGACCCCCCCCCCCCCAACACCCCTCAAACCCTCCTTCATCCCTGACCATCTCTTACGCTGCGTTCTCTTCTTAAGATCTCCGCTCTTCTTCCTCTCCCCCATCCCTCCTCCTTTTGTCCTTACGCTTAGGATCCTTGGCAGACCTTAATTTTCCTGCGCTCGGAAACTGGCTTGGGAGGATTCCGTTTCATAGAGACGATGTTTCTTCTTCTTGCTTTTTTTTCTATTTTGTGGTGGTGGTGGTCTTTCTTTCTATCTTTTTTTTCTTTGTTTTTTTTATGGGAGAGTTATGTTTTTTGTTTGTCTTTTGCTCTCATGTTAAGCGGTGTTTTATTTTCCTGTCTTATTTGAATGGTATTGTTATTCAAATTAAGTGAAAGGAATATTTTGTCGTATATATACGAATATAAATGTATATATGAGTATATATGAGCGTATATATATATGTGTGTGTGTGTGTACATATATATATATATGTGTGTGTGTGTGTGTGTGTGTGTGTGTGTGTGTGTGTGTGTGTGTGTGTGTGTGTGTGTGTGTGTGTGTGTGTGTGTGTGTGTGTGTGTGTGTGTGTGTGTGTGTGTGTTCACATTATATTCATATTCATGAATGCATGTAAATGTAAAACATGTTTATCGCTTACTCCTTGGCTTCAGATTAATAAAAGTTCGATTTTTTTATTGCCAGTTTAATTACATATGTTATCATCCTTTGATCTTTGGTCGTTATTTACAGTTTTCTATTTCACTCTTTGTCCTTCCTTTTAATTCTACATTCTAAGCACATATTAATATACATTTTTATCTAGTTTTTGCTTCGCCTTTTCTTTGTTCACATTTTTTATTTATCTCCTCGCATTGTTTAATCTTCATCTTCTTTTTATCGTTGTTTTTATTGTATTAGTATTCACTCTCGACTCTTTTTTTGCGCTCACTTCAGTCTCTCTCTTGTTATCTCATTCATTTTAAGAGTCTCTGGTCTTCTTTGTTGTAGCATTCCTCATTCGCTTTCTCTCTCTCTATCTCTCTCTCTCTCTTTCTGTCTATTTCTGCTTCTCTCTCTCTCTCCCTCCCCCCCCCCCTCTCTCTCTCTCTCCGCGTTTTTCCTTCACTTTGCTTCGTCTTCTTGGGCTTTCTAATCTCCGTCTTCGTCTTGTCTTGACGTGGTATCTATATTTTTGTGTATTTGTTTGTTAGATCTTTTCTCGTTTTGTTTTTGTTCCTTTTGACTTCATCGATTTATTTCTAATACTCTCTCTCTCTCGCTCTATCTATCTATCTCATTCTCTCTCTCTCTCTCTCTCTCTCTCTCTCTCTCTCTCTCTCTCTCTCTCTCTCTCTCTCTCTCTCTCTCTCTCTCTCTCTCTCTCTCTCTCACGCTTTGACTCACGCCCCTCCGTCATTATAGCCCGCGGGTTCTCTCTCCCTCTCTTTCTTATTCATCATCTACCTTACTCCCCATGATCTTTATCACCCTCTCTTTCTTCTTCTATTTCTCTTATCCGAGCACAAGCCCCGACCACTCCATTAGTGACGTCATCGCATGAGTCATCAAAGTTTGCCGAAGTGGCCGCCAGGGGGATCGTCTCCTCGGCGCTTCTCGTGGTGTGTTTTCTGCTTCGGCAACATTTACACCCGTATCCTTTTAGGGAAGGAGAGTGCCTGTATTTTGTCTCGCCCGGTGCCTTTGTTCTGATAGTTTGTTCTCTTTTTCTTCTTTTTTTTTGTTCCTTATGTTATTTTCTCTTGGTGTTTCTTTTCTTTGACGAGGTAATAGTGCCGGGTCGTTCTCAGCTTATCGTGCGAGCAAGGAGGGCGATAGTGGCGTTCCATTACTGTTTTGATTGCCTTGCTGTTTTAGGATCTCTTCACCGGTCGAGAGGATTATCAAAGATTTTTTATTTTATTTATTTATTTATATTTTTGCATACGCACATTCAGAATCACACACACACACACACACACACACACACACACACACACACACACACACACACACACACACACACACACACACACACACACACACACACACACATACACACAGAGGCACGCACAGAAAAATAATATATAAATGTGCACATGACATTAATTAACAGGAAATGCGATAATTAGAGGAATCCCATTCTTGTGGCTCCCCTTGACCTTAAACGACCCGGGTCCTCTTCTGAACCACGCGACCTGACCGTAAAGCTTAATTTCATCATGGAAAAAGGTATAAATGAGACTAAACAAGTTCCAATCACATCTGTCTTAACATTTGTCAGAATGAGCTCAATTATCTTCAATTTCATTCATGCTTTCCTTTTGGTCTCTGAACCTGGATTGTATTTCAATATTTCAGGCTCTTCGGATATTGAATGCGTTGCCAAGAGTCTTGATAATAAGGGTAATGATAGTTATTGAAGTACGGTAAATTTCATAGCCATGTTAAAGCAGATCTGATATGTATAAAAATAGGAAAAAGGGAAAATAGAAAAGAAGAAGAAGGAGAAGAAGAAGAAAAAAAAGAAAATCGAT
>BOPN01008520.1:0-5000 GCA_017312705.2 Penaeus japonicus | reverse complement strand
TATGAGGAAGGAGTTAAGGGAAGGAAAGAAAATGAAAGGAAATGAAAGGAAAGGATAGGAAAGGAAAAGAAAGGAAAGGTAAATTAATTAAAGTCTAGGGAAAGGAAAGGAAAGGGAAGAGAAAGAGAAGAGAAGAGAAGAGAAGAGAAGAGAAGAGAAGAGAAGAGAAGAGAAGAGAAGAGAAGAGAAGAGAAGAAAGGAAAGGAAAGGAAAGGAAAGGAAAGGAAAGGAAAGGAAAGGGAAGAGAAGGGAAGAGAAGAGAAGAGAAGAGAAGAGAAGAGAAGAGAAGAGAAGAGAAGAGAAGAGAAGAGAAGAGAAGAGAAGAGAAGAGAAGAGAAGAGAAGAGAAGAGAAGAGAAGAGAAGAGAAGAGAAAGGAGGGGAAGGGAATGGAAGGAAAAGGAAAAAAGGAGGAGGTAAAGAAGGTGAAAAAAAGAGGAGAATTACGGAGGAAAACGGAAAGGAAGAACATAGTAGCGAAGCAGGGAAATAAAAAAGGAAAGAAAAAAAGGAACAGGAAAGAAGGAAATAGTGGAGAAAGAGGAGACGAAGACATAGACAAAAGGATGATAGCAATGATAAAGATAATATTGATAATTAAAATAAGACTGACATTTAAAATAATAATGACAAAGAGGGATAATGACAACACAAAATATATAAATAACATATATCCCAAATGACAATACCACGAACCGAAAATCCCCTCACCCCCTCTCTTTGCCTCTCCCCTTTGCATATCCCCCCTTCCCAAAACTCCACAAGTGAATTTGCTAGAGACAATAATAGTCCAACTCCAACTCCAGACACTCGAATATGGCGGGGAAGTCCGTGGATTAATTGAATAAGCTGTCGTCCGCATCCCGCTCACCTGGCACTTGCTGATGGCACCGTGGCACCATCTGTCATTTGAATCCGGTTAGGTGTTGGCGCTTCTGAGGGCATACGCTGTCTGCTTCTCTCGCTCGCTCTTTCTCGCTTTTTATGTTTCTGGTTCTGTCTTTCATGATCTTTCGCTTTCTGACTTTCTCTTTTCTCGGTTTTTATGTTTCTGGTTCTGGCTTTCATGTCTTTCGCTTTTTGTCTCTCTTTCTCTCTTTCTCGGTTTTTATGTTTCTGGTTCTGTCTTTCATGTTCTTTCGCTTTCTGTCTCTCTTTCTCTCTTTCTCGGTTTTCATGTTTCTGGTTCTGTCTTTCATGTTTTTTCGCTTTCTGTATCTCTTTCTCGGTTTTTATGTTTCTAGTTCTGTCTTTCATGTTCTTTCGCTTTCTGTCTCTCTTTCTCTCTTTCTCGGTTTTTATGTTTCTGGTTCTGGCTTTCATGTCTTTCGCTTTCTGTCTCTCTTTCTCGCTCTCTCGCTTTTTATATTTCTGGGTCTTTCTTTCATGTTCTTTCGCTTTCTGTCTCTCTTTCTCTCTCTCTCTCTCTCTCTTTTTTTATGTTTCTGGTTCTGTCTCTCGTGCCTTTCTTATTAATTTCTCTCTTTCTCTGTTCCTACCTTTTGTATGGATGTTTATTCTTACTGTCATTGTTCTTTTTCTTATAATCATTGCTATCATTACTGTCTTCATTATTTATCTGTTATGTTCCTTTTGTGTGTGTGTGTGTGTGTGTGTGTGTGTGTGTGTGTGTGTGTGTGTGTGTGTGTGTTTGTGTGTGTGTGTGTGTCTGTCTGTGTGTCTGTGTGTCTGTCTGTCTGTCTGTCTGTCTCTCTATCGTTACTTCATTCAAATTGGTCATACTGGCAACGAGTCGATAATTTGTCCAACCGCACGACTAGTGACTCATCCATCCTTCCAGTCATTTAGTCATGCAGTCATCCATCTAGGCAGTCAATTAGTCATCCATCCTTCCAGTCATCCAATCACGCATCATCCATCCAGACCATTAACCAATCAGGCATCCTTCCAGTTATTTACTCCTCCTGTTATCCATCCGTCCAGCCAGCCATACAGTCAGTTAATCGTCTATCATTCCACTCAGTCAGTCATCCGCCGAGTCATCCAGTCAGCCAGCTAGCCATCCATTCGGCGATCAATGCAGTCAACCACTCATCCAGCTTCTCCCAACACAACTTGTCACGCTCCAAGCTCACGTCCATTCACGTGGGAGGATCACGGTGCCCCCTCCCCCCGTTCCCCTATCTTCTCCCCCCTTCTCCTGGCTCATCCTTCGCTTGTCCTATCACCATCCTTCTCCTCTCCCCTTCTCCTCTTACCTTCAGTCTTTTCCTCCTTTAACCTTCCCTGTCTTCTCTTCTTCCATCTCATTCTCTTCTTCCTCCTCCTCAAACTCCACCGCCTCCACCACCTCCTCCTTCTCCTCCTCTTCCTGCTCCTCCTCCTCCTCCTCCTCCTCCTCCTCCTCCTCCTCCTCCTCCTCCTTTCCCCCACTCCCCCTCCTCCTCACTCCCCCTCCCCTTCCCCTTCCTCCTCCTACTCCTCTTAACTCCTCCTCCTTCCCTTTACCCCCTCCTCCTTCCCTTTACCCCCTCCTCTTCTTAACCCCTCCCACCCTCGTCCTGTCAATCCTTCCTTCCCCAACCACCTAGTCTCCAACTTCTCCTTTCACATTTCCCACATCAACTCTCCCCTTCCCTCCCCCTCTTTTTTACACCTCTTCCTCCTCTCCTCTTCCCCCTCCCCCTCCTTCTCTTCACCTCCTCTCTGGCACCAGGTTTTAGGTGAAGGTGTATCCAGCCCCTGCCATTCATTTCACAGCCTCGACGTCGTTGCTCTCTCGTGACTGCCAAGGGAACGGAGGGGGAATGGAGAGGGGGAGGGTGGAAGGCAGGGAGAGGGGGAGGGAGGGGGAAATGGGGGATGGGAGAAAGAGGATAGAAAAGGAGGAAAGGGAGAAGGGGGGAAGGGGGAAACGAAGGGTAAATGGAAAAGTAGATGGGAGGAAGAGAGGGAGGGAGGGAGGGAAGGCGGGCGGAAGAGAGGAAGGGAGGGAGGGAAGGCGGGCGGAAGAGATGGGGAGAGGGAGTGAGGGAGAGAGGATGGGAGGAAGAGATGAAAGAAGGGATGGAGGAGGAGATGGAGAGAGGAAGAGAGAAGATCAAGGAGAAAAAAGGGAGGGATGGAGAGAGGAAGGGAGGGAGGGAGGGACAGAGGGAGATAGGGAAGGAGGGAGGAGAGGAAGGAGAGAAGGGAGGGGGAGAAGGAGGTACAAAAGAGGTATGATGTATTGCATTTTATCTCATGCACAACCTTCATTTAAATGAATGGATGAGTAAGATATCCGAAAGCATTGTTTTCATTATCATTGTCATTATCATTTTGATGATGGTAATGACTTATAAAATCATATATATCTATTCATTGTCTTTTTTTCGTTCAATGGATAGACTTAATATATTGTAATAATAGGAACGATAACAAAATGAGAATTAATGATAATGATAGTTATGATGATTATGATGATAATGATAATGATGATGATAATAGTAATAATAACTACAGTGATAATAATGATAATGAAAATAATAGTAATGATAACATTAGTGATAATGATAATGATAATTATAAGGATAATATTAGTAGTATTGATAATGATGATTATGATAATAATGATAAGATCAATGATAATGACAGAAATAAATGACAATAATAAAAATCATATTTATGACAATGACAATAAATCTATGTTCCGGGGCACGCCCAGAAAAGAATAAATGATCTACAAAGAGTGAGGAAAGAGGAAAGGAAGAAAATAGTATTAGGTCAAACTAGGTAACATTAGGTTAAGTTCGGTTAGGTTAAGTTTGAATAAATTAAGCTAATTTGAGATAGGGCAGGTTAAGTTAGGTTCCTTTAAGTAAAGTTCGGTTGATTTCATATAGACTAGCTTAAGTAAACTTTGCGTAGGAGAGGTTAAGTTAGATGAAATGGGTTTGATTTGAATAGGGTGAATTATATTGGAATTTATGTAGGCTAGGGTGGGTCAGACTAGATGAATAAATGTAGAATTGGTTAAGTTAGGTCAAGTTGGTTGAGATAATGTGTAGTTAAGATTAATTAGGTTGTGCTCAAGTTAGGGTACGTATAAGTATTTTTTTTTCTAATATACTTTCTTCTAAAGTTGCTTAAATTGGGCGATTCAGGTTAGGTTGGGTTGGGATAGGTTGGTTAGATTAGGAAAGGGTTTAATATCTTATTTAGCCTGATTAGTTGCTCAGGCAGAGGCAAGCTTTGCAATGGTATGATTTCAATGCATAACATCGCGTAGTTGTGTACTTGTGAAATAAGATGAAATGTCAATCATAGGCATGGAAAAAGAATAGTTCCTATGGCAGGTTTTAAAGTGAAATGTGGTGTGCAAAGTCCGTAGATTCGGCAATGTACATTCAATCACATTTTCCCCTGGATCCTGTGATGTTCGCCTCATGTGGATGTAATT
Organism: Penaeus japonicus; assembly: GCA_017312705.2. Taxonomy (NCBI): domain Eukaryota; kingdom Metazoa; phylum Arthropoda; class Malacostraca; order Decapoda; family Penaeidae; genus Penaeus; species Penaeus japonicus. The sequence goes on along the minus strand of BOPN01008520.1, from coordinate 600 downwards.
TAGTTCGCGGTCTGTAGCAAAGAAAATGTAATATGATAGCTGTATGATATATAGAGTCGGATTCCTCGTTCTCTTTCTTTCTTTCTTTTATTCTCTCTTTCTCTCTCTCTCTCTCTCTCTCTCTCTCTCTCTCTCTCTCTCTCTCTTTTTCTCTCTCTCTCCCTCTCTCTCTCTCTCTCTCTCTCCCTCGCCTGCTCGCTTCTTCCCGTGGTTGATGTTATGCAAAGCACACAATATGAAAACAATTCTAATATGACACACATAAAATCTCCTTGGAGCATGAATGGTATGTGTCACCAGTGAAGTCCCAGAATAGGTCAAGCAAGCACAGCTGTTTTCCTGCGCAGTCCTCTTTAAACAAGCAATGCCACAGAAGGTCTGAATAAAACCAGATGTGATGGACAGTAATAAGGCGCCTTCATGTGTTGTTACCAAGGGAACTGCTTAAGATGACCGAGGATATTACCCCCAGGTTATTAATCTATCGTATCACTCACGGCCACTTAGCTATCGTAGAATAAATGTTTTTTTTTTTCATTGATCAAACCTGGTTCATCTGCAATGCTTTGCCTAATAGAAGTGATATCAAATGCTCTTTTT
>BOPN01008519.1:32500-37500 GCA_017312705.2 Penaeus japonicus | reverse complement strand
TTTTTTTCCGATGTTTATTTATTCATCTATATATTTTATTTGCTCGTTTATTAATTTGTTGACTTATTTTTTTATCTGTTTATCTTTTTATCTCTTTTTCTTCTGCTTCTTTGTCTCTGCTTTAGAGATGAAAAACACACCTTATATGGAAGATGGTCTTTAATATTTGTATGCATTATCTGCATTGCATTTCTTTTCTTCTCTTATGTGCAAGCGTAATCTGTATTGTTACTCTTTGTCTAGAGTTGGAAACAAAATCGGCTTTTAACTTGATTCTCTCTCTCTCCCTCTCTCTCTCTCTCTCTCTCTCTCTCTCTCTCTCTCTCTCTCTCTCTCTCTCTCTCTCTCTCTCTCTCTCTCTCTCTCTCTTTCATTCTCTCTCTCTCTCTCTTCTCTCTCTCTCTCTCATTCTCTCTCTCTCTCTCTCTCTCTCTCTCTCTCTCTCTCTCTCTCTCCCTCTCATTCTCTCTCTCTCTCTCTCTCTCCCTCTCTCTCTCTCTTTCCATCTCTTTCTCCTCTCTCTCTCTCTCTCTCTCTCTCTCTCTCTCTCTCTCTCTCTCTCTCTCTCTCTCTCTCTCTCTCTCTCTCTCTCTCTCTCTCTCTCTCTCTCTCTCTCTCTCTCTCTCTCTCTCTCTCTTTCTCTCTTTCTTTCTCTCTCTCTCTCTCTCTCTCTCTCTCTCTCTCTCTCTCTCTCTCTCTCTCTCTCTCTCTCTCTCTCTCTCTCTCTCTCTCTCTCTCTCTCTCTCTCTCTCTCTCTCTCTCTCTCTCTCTCTCTCTCTCTCTCTCTCTCTCTCTCTCTCTCTCTCTCTCTCTCTCTCTCTCTCTCTCTCTCTCTCTCTCTCTCTCTCTCTCTCATTCTCTCTCTCTCTCTCATTCTCTCTCTCTCTCTCTCTCTCTCTCTCTCTCTCTCTCTCTCTCTCTCTCTCTCTCTCTCTCTCTCTCATTCTCTCTCTCTCTCTCTCTCTCTCCTCTCTCTCTCTCTCTCTCTCTCTCTCTCTCTCTCTCTCTTCTCTCTCTCTCTCTCTCTCTCTCTCTCTCTCTCTCTCTCTCTCTCTCTCTCTCTCTCTCTCTCTCTCTCTCTCTCTCTCTCTCTCTCTCTCTCTCTCTCTCTCTCTCTCTCTCTTTCTCTCTCTCTTCTCTTTCTCTCTCTCTCTCTCTCTCTCCTCTCCTCTCTTCCCTCTCTCTCCTCTCTCTCTCTCTCTATCTATCTATCTATTTATATATCTATCTCATTCTCTCTATTTCATTCTCTCTCTCTCATTCACTCTCTCCCTCTCTCTCTGTATATTATGTGTGTGTGTGTGTGTATGTGTATGCGTGTGTGTGTGTGTGTATGTGTGTAGATATTTTTAATGTGTCTTAAACATTAACGGAAGATACTTGGTATGGAATATGCTCGAACGCGAAACGGGCTTGACAAAACGTATGGCCATAGTCAGGAGACAATTACATAGAAGTCGTTTTTGTATGTAGGAAATGAGTAAATGGTTTCGGGAGTTTAAAAATCGTTTGTTTAATAATAATGGGTAGTTATTTTGAATGGTTAGAAAGGTAACGTCTATCTGAGTATACAAATGTTGTGTTATAGGTACAAGATCTAAGGCCGGTACTTTATCGTGAGGAGCCGTTAGGTAGCGCAGTCGTTAGCGTGCCGACCTCACATCCCCGTGGTCGGCAGATCGAGCTCGTGAGTTTCCACATTCGCCTGGTGGTCACCGCCGTGCCTGGGCATTACGTTGGGTAAGGACCAAGCTCAGGTCGTTGGCACAGTCTCTCACGAGTCAGCACACGGTGACACTGACAGGCTCGCCTTTGTGCATTTAAGCCCGGTGGCACATCTGCTCCTTCTTATAGAAAATGTTAAATCAACATACATTACAGTCAAATTAGACAATTGCCAAAATATACAAAGTCATATCGGAAAGTACAAATCAGATTAAGAAAAAAGAAAAAGATATACACGTGTATCTTAATACTACATGTATACGCATATGGTAAAGCAATTTCCATAAACACTCATCACACAGATAGATCACGTCGAGAGAAACAACAAACACCCCAGGGAAATAACCCAAGGGTTCTCGATTCAGTAAAGGATAAGGTCAAAGGTGTTGAAGGAGGCTGAGGAGGAGTATCTGAAGAAATTATAGGAATGGGTTTCTGGTCAGAGAGACCAAAAGGAGAGCGAAATGTGCCCAAGAGGAATATTCAGTTGATAAAAAGAGGCCAGGACTTTAAAACACGTGTGGATTGGAAAGAAATACTTCCTAGATGTTGAATAAGCTCTTCCAAGATATATGGAATAAAAAAGGTATGAGAAAATACTCCCTTGCGATCTATGGGAATAGATTATCGCTTTTCACTTAGTTAAGGTTGAAATCCGAGTGAATGACCTTGGCTTTCAGGGTGGAAGGTGGGAATCTTAGATAAGTGGAACAGCAGAACAATTGGATTAGAGATGTTTCAGACAAGGAATAAATTTTGCTTAAGATGTTAGGGAGTGAAAGGAGGAAGAAAGTATCTTAGTTTGGTGAAGTAAATACAGTGTAAGGAAGAGTGGCAGTGAAGACAGGCGCCTTTTGAAGAGTGTGGAAATGTGGTTGAAAATTTAAAACTCCAAAAAATCAATATATAATTTTGCATACTCAGCTTCCAATGAGGAGGAGAAATGCGTGTAATTGTAATCGAAAGAGAGGTGAAGAGAGAGAGAGAGAGAGAGAAGTTTTCAAGAGAGAGGATAATGGAGAAACTACCGTGAACGCAAGAAATTAAAAAATAACAAAAAGACGACTTGATGGAATAAAAGCAGGCTATTAATACTGCCGCGAGGGGATAGCTTTCGCATGAATTATCGTCGACTTTAATCTGGACCGAAAATTGTTAGCTTCCCGTGCCTTGGGGTCATGGGGGAGGAGCTGGGGATATAAAGGAGTATTGCAAGTGGAAGATGTTTGAGCGACTTGAAATTACTGTTACTGTAGACAGACGGAATACAGATTATAAATATACCAATGAAGATACACGCACATATGTAATTAGATATATATATGTGTGTGTGTGTATGTCTCTCTCTCTCTCTCTCTCTCTCTCTCTCTATATATATATATATATATATATATATATATATATATATATATATATATATATATATATGTGTGTGTATATATATATATATATATATACATATATATATATGTACATATATATATATATATATATATATATATATATATATATATATATATATATATATATATATATGTATACATACATATATATATATATATATATATATATATATATATATATATATATATATATATATACATATATATATATATACACCTTACCTTACCGACATGCCACATCCGCCTGGACTTCGACAACCATGGAGCGCCACCTTACTCTGTCTCTTATTAACTGTAACAATTCTGCAGGATTATGATGTCTCCCTGTCGCTCTCATCATACCACCCATAAATTTTTCTCTCTGTCGCCCTCTCGCTCTTCGTCCTTCCGCCATCCCAGTCAGTACCACAGGTTCCATCTCATTCTTCCTCATTACATGTCCAAGAAATCTGATTTGTCTCCTTATTGTTGTCATTTCCCGTTCTACACCCATCTGCCTCACCAAATCTTCGTTTTTTCTTCTTGCTGTCTGTGGTATCTTAACTTTTCTTACATCTTCCTGTTCACCGTCCAAGTCTCACACCCATACAACAATGATGACCGCACGAAAGCTTTTTGCTACTCGCTTTCTAATTTCGGTAGACAACTTCCTATTTGTCAGAAATACCTTCATCTTCGTAAATGCATTCTTCGCAATTCCAATTCTCGTTCTAATTTCCTTTTTACATCTGCAGTCTTCTGTTGTCAAGCTCCCTAGTTACGAAAATTTTGCCACTTGCTCTATTCTTCTTCCTCTTGCCTCTATTCGTACTCTGGGTGCATTTGTCTTAGATGCAGCCAACACTTTGGTCTTATCCATATTCACCGTCAACCCTTTCTCCTCGCTCGCCCTTATCGTCACATCCAACAAAAGTTGCAACTTCTCTGCAGAGTCAGCCACAAGCACTGTTTTATCTGCGTACCTGATATGATTGATATTGGTAACCTCCCTCAAGCCCTTGCATTTCCCTCAATATCATTCTGCCATAGACGTTAAACAGATCAGGTGACATAACACACCCCTGCCGTACTCCTCTTCTTATGGTCTGATATCCTCCATGAATCGGTACTGCTCCCAGGACTCCTGCTCTCTTACTTTATTCCTTATTCTGTTCATTATAATCCTTATCATTATCATTGTTATATGGTGCATTATGCTAATTATGCGGTGCTTATTGCAATTTAGTGATACGTTTATCTTTGGTATCGGTATAAAAGTTGAATTGCACATCTGTTCTGTTATTACCCCCTCGTTATATATCTGATTGGCCAAGACCGTAATATTGTTTATTGTATATTCTCCTAAGGCCTCTAACATCTCGACCATGATCCCATCTTCTGCAGCTTTCCCTTTCTTCATTCTACTCATAGCAAGTTTCACCTCATCCTCCATTATTTGTTCACTATCTATATGCCCAGGATTTTCCTCTTCCTCTATTCTATCATCTTCAAAGAGTTCTCTTACATATTCCTCCCATCTTTCTTTTATTTCTTCTGCTTCCATAAGAACTTTTCCGTCTTTGTTTTTTATGGCCTTTACAAGATTCTTGTTATTCCCCGAATCCTGTCATACATCATTCTAGAATCTCTCTTTTTAAGATCTTCTATTTCTTTACATTGTTCATATAGCCAATTCTCTTTTGCTTCTATACACTTCCTCTTAATCTGTCTATTTAGTTCTCTGTATGCATTTCCATCTTGTTTTTTAACATATCTTCTTTCGTCTATCAAGTCAAATATTTCCTCAGTTATCCAGTTATTTTTTCTTCTCCTTTCTGGAAGTGCTTTTTGATTTCCTTCCTTTATTGCGTCACAACATTGTATACCTGTGTT
>BOPN01008519.1:20000-27500 GCA_017312705.2 Penaeus japonicus | reverse complement strand
GAGTCAAGAGAGAGAGAACGTGTGTGTGTTCAAAAGTTTTCTAAAATGATTATTAGTTCTGGGTCTTTCAAAGAGTGGGTTAATGACTAACTCTAAGACGTATTAGCACAATAATCTTACTCTATTGTACTGATTAGTTACTCATGTAGTGCCATTACATAATTCTGTCAATTATTATCAACAGCAGCTGCAGACTTCAAGGAAATTCACAAAAAAATAAGGCACATGAAATTCCAAATTACGACCCACTAAAGATCAAACCATGAAACAACACATGAGAAATCTCCTGAAGCAAGATAGATTTATTTCTTGCTCCGTTTTCGGTTCCATTTCATAACCTGCATTGCTGCCAACGATCAATATTTACCCCCGCGTTCATATCCTCACGGCATGATGGGAAACGGGCGTAAAGCGTGCTAAAGAAAGGCCCGATGCCATTCATGTCTTTGGCATTTTGGTTCTAAGTGTGTTTATTGGTGTAACCGCGCCACCGCCACCCTCTCTGCCCCCTCTTTTGCTCTCTCAAGCCCATCTCTCTCTTTTTATGAATCTATTTTCCATTTATAGAGATAATTTATGACAGGGGGTCTGTTTAGGGCGGTCAGCATGCCTCGACAATGTATAATGTACAGGATATAAGTTAATGTCACCTCAACATAACCAGTGGCTCACTTGGCCGGAAATTATGGTGGTGCTTCTTTTCTTTCTCTTTTCCTCATTTTCTCTTGTTTTTTTTTTGTCTGCTTTCCTTCCTTTCCTCCTTTTTGCTTTGCTTTACCTTTTCTCTATTTTTCGTTTCTTTTTCTCACATGTGCCTATTATTATCAGGGTTCTTCCTTTTTTCTGACTTTCTTTTTTTTTTTTTTTTTCCTCATTTCCATTTTTTTATTTTTTTATTACTTTTTATCATTTCATTTTCTGTTTCCAAATTTGTTATATATTTTCGTTTTGCTTAACTTTTTTCACTTTTATCATTTTTTTCAATCCAACTTTCTAACATTTCCTCTCTAGCATTCTAGGTTTCCATTACTTTCTCTCTCTCTCTCTCTCTCTTTCTCTCCCTTTCTCTTTCTTTTCTCTCTCTTTCTCTCTCTCTCTCTCTCTCTCTCTCTCTCTCTCTCTCTCTCTCTCTCTCTCTCTCTCTCTCTCTCTCTCTCTCTCTCTCTCTCTCTCTCTCTCTCTCTCTCTCTCTCTCTCTCTCTCTCTCTCTCTCTCTCTCTCTCTCTCTCTCTCTCTCTCCCCCTCTCCCTCTCTCTCTCTCTCTCTCTCTCTCTCTCTCTCTCTCTCTCTCTCTCTCTCTCTCTCTCTCTCTCTCTCTCTCTCTCTCTCTCTCTCTCTCTCTCTCTCTCTCTCTCTCTCTCTCTCTCTCTCTCTCTCTCTCTCTCTCTCTCTCTCTCTCTCTCTCTCTCTCTCTCTCTCTCTCTCTCTCTCTCTCTCTCTCTCTCTCTCTCTCTCTCTATCTATCTTTCTCTCCCCCTCTCTCTCTCTCTCTCTCTCTCTCTCTCTCTCTCTCTCTCTCTCTCTCTCTCTCTCTCTCTCTCTCTCTCTCTCTCTCTCTCTCTCTCTCTCTCTCTCTCTCTCTCTCTCTCTCTCTCTCTCTCTCTCTCTCTCTCTCTCTCTCCCCCTCTCCCTCTCACTCTCCCTCTCCTCTCCTCTCTCTCTCTCTCTCTCTCTATCTATCTATCTATCTATCTATCTCTCTCTCCCTCTCTCTCTCTCTCTCTCTCGCTGCAAACAACTTGCTTAACAAAGTGACAGTGCAATTTGGGTAAGTAATAGTTTATTGCAGAGGTTCTCAACTGGTGTTTCATGTCCCTCTGGTGGCCTATGATGAATGTTTGGTGGTCCACAGGCCGTTCAATTTATTCTGAGAATTAATTAGAAATTGATGCATATCTTCTAAATTCAACTGAATGAAAACAGTTAGTTGTGAACTCATATGATTTCAAACTTCTGTTTGTTCGAAATTGATTTTACAGCAAAATTGTTAGCTTCCTAATACTTAACAGTATTACAAAATTCTGGTTGTATGAAATAAACAATACTTCAAACCAAACTGGTTCTTTAATCATTATTCGAAAAGATGTTAATTTATTTTTAATTTTTTTTTTTCCTTTTTTTTTTCTTTCTTTTTTTTTTTAATTAGACTGGTGGTCCGAGGCCTGGAACGAGCTAGGAACCACTGGCTTAATGGTAATGGTAATGGAATGCTTCCTAGTTCTTGACAAAGCTGAGGTTGAATTATCTGAATGTCCAGAACGGGAATCAGAACATGCTTTACGAATAGTTTAGACCGTTACTGCACATGGCTACAGAATTAACAGTGTGTTAATGCATTCAGAGAACATAAATCCTGACAAGTGTTGTGCGTGTAACAATGATGATGATAGGATGTGGTGACTAGATAGCTTTCTTTCTCTGTCAATCTTTTCGATATCATCTCTCTCTCTCTCTTTCGCTCGCTCTCTCTCTCTCGCTCCCACTCTCTCCTAAACAAATGGATAAAGGGCAGAGAAGAGAGTTCATAAAGACTGAAAGAAAATAGAAAGAGTGTTTACATACAAGTGATAAAAAACACGAGAAGCCACGGCATAAAAGATACGACATATCATTGTAGAATACAAAGTACTTTTTCTCTCACAGCATGAAACACACCATTCCCCAAGGCACTACCCGCGTGCCACACAGTGAAACAAATCAAACAAACAAATGGGCGAGTGGAGGAGTTGGACCATTTCGGATTCACACTGATGTCACTCTAAGGAAAAGCTTCTGTCATCGCCGAGTTATAGGCTCATCCATTCCCTCAGTGGTCATCTGTCTCTTGTCTTCCTCAAAAGGGCTGTTTCTTCTGCACACCTTATTCTTACATTGGTTTTTGTTTATGTTTTTTTTCTATTGATATTGTTATCGTTGTTGTTGGCGTTGCTGTTGTTGTTGTTGTTGCTGTTGCTATTACAACTGCTATGGGTAGGCATATTACTGCAACTACTACTGCTACTAATTTCACTGCAGTCACTACTGCTACTACAAATACTAATACTACTGCTACATCTACTACTACTGCTGCTGCTGCTGCTATTACTACTACTACTACTCCTACTGTAGCTATTACTATTACTACTATAACTCATACTACTTCTACATCTGCTGCTACTAGTATTACAACTACGTATATCAATATCATTATTGTTTCATTATGTTTATCTTCATCATTATCATTACCATCATTATTATTATCGTAATTATTGCTGTTGCTGTTGATATCATCCTGCAACAGATCCGCTTCCCATATATTGTCCTCTGGTAAAGAATGTATATGTACAACTGACTAACTAGACACCCCATAGAGGTTCTCCATCGTACAATCCCCAAGACACGCTTCTGTTTTTTTTCGAGATCGTTTTTCCTGCACCAAAATAGACCGCGAGTCCCACGCGTCTTCCTCACCCACGAAACGCAACATTGCACACACGCACGAAGGAACACAGCCATTTTTCTATTGACAGCGACAACCTCCACAAAGGGAAAGTCTAATAATATACACCTGTGCATTGTGGCTATAAATAGTTAAGGATATACAGCGTCAACATGTCCCGGGCAGACTTTTAAAAACTTACTCCCGGATCTGAAGTCCATTTCTTTTTTTTTCTTTTTTTTTTCTTTTTTTTCTGAAAACAAGTATTTGTTTTGCTTTATATCCAAATCCACTGAGGCTGCCGTTCCGTTTTGTTTTCGTCCCCATTGTTCTACCGTAGGAAACTTATTTTTTCTTATTTTTTCTTTTGTCTGATTCCATTGATCATTTCCCTTCTTTGTGTGTGTGTGTGCGCAAGTTATTTCCTTTACTATTTTCCAGTGAAGAGGACATTATCATCACTGCAGTTAGACAAAGAATACACACACACAGAATAGGCACTGCCCAAACGTTCTTAATTAAACACCGATTTACCTAAACCCAAATAACAAACGAACTAATGCTCTGCCGATGAGAAGGACCCCCGAAGGCCAGAGAGAGGGATAACAAAGCACCACCTCGCAGCTCAGAGAACAGGAAAGGAATGAGATGAAGACACCGAGGATAAGGAAGCGATCCAGATTGAGAAACCCTTGAGAAATCATGAAGAGTGCTGGAGATACAGTTAACGAATGACAACTAGATATCGGAAGCGCAAAAGGTTGGCAAGTGTTGGTGGGAGGGGAGCGCGGATGGAGGGGCGAGTCACATGGGAATGGGACCGGTTAGAGAGGGGGGGGGCTTATGTATATGTACATATATATGTGTATGTGTGTGTGTTTACATATACATATATAAGTATATGTATATGTATATATGTATATTTATATATATATATATATATATATACATATACATATATATATGTGTGTGTGTGTGCGAATATTATGCATTTTGTCTGTATTATTACAAAAGTTAAGGATTTAAAACGGGTAAAAACAGCAACTCAGTAACTGATTTTGTTCTTAATCCATTTACGCTAAATGTATAAGCTAGAAATAAAACGATTCCTGTGTAATCCTTTTATAACCTACATTGTAACCGAGAATTAGAGCAAGGAGAATTCCACACAAAAAAAAAAATCATGAAAAACAAAAAAAAAACATACTATATTTATGGTGTCCCAGAATAAGACAAATCCAATAATTTCATAAGCTAGAAATGACAAGGATAAGCATGCAGTCTCCACTGGCTGGCTTATCTTGAGGAACGTAATCGGATTGCCTATATTCTGAGATGTGGAATAAGGCCAGATGATGGTGGATGTTATTTGAGAGCTATTTGCCCATTTGCGTCAGAATTAGTTTGGCCTTACTTGAGCTATATATGCTTCCTTTAGTATCACATGTGATTGTTTGTTTCCCTCGCATTGGAAAGATGAACAAATTATTTCTAAAACATTATGCCGCTACAAACCAAGGTACAAAATCGCTTGAAGACAGCACAAAAATGCTTTGAGGATGTTCAGATCGAATAAAATAATACAACAGTTCCTTTATACCAGAAAACCGTTTTTGTGCGTGTATGTGGCTCATGTCAATGTAGGTGACAAAAGGACAAATGGTAAAATCGTGTGTCCATATGTTTATATATACATATATGTGTGTGTGTGTTGTGTGTAAGTTTGTGTGTATCTGTGTGTCTGTGAATCTGTATGTGTGAATAGCTTCATCCCATAAAAGAACTACATATCGACTAAACTATATCAAAGGAGTTTACGTTCATGCATGAAAGAATCCTTTAATTGGATAGAGTACATCGGGAATCCTTTCCCATCGCTCGCGCCACAAACAAGGTAAATCAGGATAGAAGTTTTGCAATTATGTTCACAGCAACTTGTTTACGTGATACGTGTCCCGGGTTTCCAGCCCTTCTGAGCTCATCAATCGAGAAAATATAAGGTGTTTTCTTACGAGAAATTCCAAGTAGAAGAGAGGCTTCCGATTGGTACACTGAGGAGCAACAGTGTTAAAGGACTGATGGCGTTTCGAAAGCGAGTCTCGCGCAGTATATTGGATTCGTTCTTGCATTTTGATTAGCATCTGCAACACGCTTGGCTATATAGGTTGCAAGTCGAGTGGCAAACCAGATCAACACGCTGTATGGTTCTCCTCAATGCATAAATCAAATGCTAATTTATTTACAGCTCGGGACCCAAAATGGTATGTACTCTAAGTCAATGTTGTCTTTGCACACGAAATTACTACTGGATGCGGTCACTTTATATCGTGGACTTTCTTTGCCTTTTCATGTGCAGCTGGACCTTGCTTTGCGTGGTCAGGAGGCTTTGGTTAGCAGTCATTGGTGTAGCGTCGTGCTTGATCTTTCTCTTTCTCTTTATCTATTTATCTATCTATCTATATATCTATATTTCTCTCTCTCTCTCTCTCTCTCTCTCTCTCTCCATATATATATATATATATATATATATATATATATATACATACATATATACATACAAACATACATACATACATACATACATACATACATATATACATACAAACATACATACATATATATATATATATATATATATATATATATATATATATATATATATTTCTCTCTCTCTATCTATCTATCTATCTATCGATATATATATATATATATATATATATATATATATATATATATATATATATATATATATATATATCCCTCTATCTCTTTATGCCTCTCTCTCTCTCTCTCTCTCTCTCTCTCTCTCTCTCTCTCTCTCTCTCTCTCTCTCTCTCTCTCTCTCTCTCTCTCTCTGTCTCTCTCTCTCTCTCTCTCTCTCTCTCTCTCTCTCTCTCTCTCTCTCTCTCTCTCTCTCTCCTCCCTCTCTCCATTTGCCACACGCTGTCTCTCTATCTTAAAAACAGCCTCTTATTCCCCGAAGGAGTTAATACTTCCCCAAGTTAACCATCAAAGAGAATGATTTGCATCCGGGATTTCACTTAGCGTCTATAGGATAAAAAAAAAAAAAAAATGAAGATGGCTATTCATTAACGTATATATTAACTTAAGGAAACGTTATGTATGCCTTTTGACTCATGCCATTTGATTATAACCTGATGCAATGAAAGGTGCTGTTGGAATCATATAGGTATTTTCTCCCTCTTTGGCGGTTTCATGTGCGGATTTTCATCCTTTAGATTATCGTAAATGAATATATATATATATATATATATATATATATATATATATATATATATATATATATATATATATACATATATATATGTATATATATATATATATATATATATATATATATATGTATATATATATATATATATATATATATATATATGTATGTATATATATATATACATATATATATATATATATATATATATATATATATATATATATATATGTGTGTGTGTGTGTGTGTGTGTGTGTGTGTCTGATAAATTTACCGTTGATTGAAAATAGTCATCATTCCCATAAATTTGTTTTTATTATGATCTTTTGTAATGAATTCCACAAACTAGATTAACATTGTATGTAAAAAAGTGACAGTGTAATCTACTTGTTCATTACCCCCCCCCCCCCAAAAAAAAAAAAAAAAAAGTAGTAATTATAATAATGATAACGGTAACTGTGATATCAATGAAAAAAAAATATATATATTCTTTAAATCCTAACATTTCTTTCCCCCAGAACAATTATTTCAACATCATAAAGTAAAAAAAAAAATATATATATATAAAAAAAAAATCCCCATTTGTTCCACTTTTGCACGAGCACAGTAGCCAAGGGTTCATGTAGGATGGAGGAAGAGCATGAGAGGGTTGCCGGAAACTTTTCTGAACCTGTGAAGACTTTGCGTGCATGATGGAAACTTCTAAATCCGTGAAGTGTCATTGCGTGTCTCTCTGCGTCCAAGACTTTGCGTGCATGATGGAAACTTCTAAACCCATGAAGTGTCATTGCGTGTGTGTCTGCGTCCAAGACTTTGCGTGCATGATGGGAACTTCTAAATCCGTGAAGTG